>CM049816.1:60424352-60623206 GCA_027422435.1 Schizopygopsis pylzovi
TTCTCATTGTCTCCTGCATCACCGTGAAGATTGCAGAAAGCAACACAGTCTTCAGTCTTTTTCCCAGAAGGACAGTACCAGGCGATCTCCACCACTCCATCCATCAGTAATCTGGTTCTGCTGCTGCCTGGGCAGTTACTGTGGAAGAACGTGTTGTGTTTCTCATTAATAAGGCTGTTCATCAGCTGAGATTTAGATGAAGACACAGAGCCAAACCTGAAGAAAGCCACCATTGGAGTCTCAGCCTTGTAGACTGGCTGGGTTTGACTGATGATCTCATTGTTGCTGTTCTTCATCTTCCAGCTCTTGTTGATTTGTCTAAATGTCCAGAGAGGAAACTCAATCTGTTGTGTGAATGGATCAGGAACAAGCAGAGGCAGGGCATACTGACACTGTGAGAGTTTAGTCACCATCAGCTGCTTCAGGAAACCATCAGCACAATGAAACACGGCCATCTGAACATCCATTGGGTGAATATCAGGGCTGTAGCTTGCACTGTCTCCCCCAATGTCTTTCTTGGTAGCAGGTGTATTTCTGTGTTTTATGACAGCATATCTTGCTCTGTAGTCCATGTTAATCAGCTTATGTAGAAATGAGTTCACTAGTTCAGTCTCTTCCTGTGGCTCTTGACACTGAAATGAAGGCTTGGTGATGTCAAGAATGTCTGCTGTTCTCATTTTATTTTTATGCCTTTTTGTCAGATCTAGTCTACTGAAGAGTTTCTTGAGCTGTTCATTGGTTTGTGTTCCAAACTTTAGGTTTTGAGCAGTTCCATCTATCTGTAAATAGACATATGAACAAAGTTGTATAAGTGTGAAAGTCTGAACAGCATAAAAAAACACATTAAACTGGATTTTCTTTCCTAATACAAACCACATTTGGAGGTGGTTTGATATGCAATCCCAATTTTTACAGATGAATCTCATTCTAGACACTGGCTGCTCAAACTGCTGTGAGCACAAACATCTATATATACCATTCTCCTCCATTGCTATTTTTTTCTTGTGCGATAGAGTTCTGCAGAGCACTCGACACAGCACTTATTTGGAGATCAAGATGATACACAATGTTTCCTGCATCTGTTTTGAAACCTACATCAAAAACTTGGGTAGGCCTGTATCATAACCAAAACAACCCATGCGTTTGGTTAAGTCTGGACTCACAAATCTGATTTGAACACTTACAATTAATAGTGCAGACAATCTGTTTGAAAATATATGGGGTTTATGTATAAAACCCCAGATAAAAATGTTTTGGTCATAAGTGTGTCAAAACTCTAAGAATGACGTAATTTTACTCTTATTCCAAGACTTAAAAATAATGTGTGTGTGTATACAGTCGTGGTCAGAATTATTGACATCCTTGGTAAATATAATCAAAGAAGGCTCTGAAAATAAACCTGCATTATTAAACCTTTTTTTAAATCTAATCTTTCATTGAACTACAACAATTGAAAATGGGGGAAAATCTCATTATGAAATAAATGTTTTTCTCAAATACACGTTGGACACAATTATTGGTACGCCTACAAGTTCTTATGAGTAAAATATCTCTGAAGTATATTCCCATTCATATTTACAATTTTGAGCACTCATTATTATGAACATGAAATTATCCAGCCATGACTCCCTGTTTCACAGAAATATAAATATGAGGGAAAATATAGTCCAAATTCCCTTAATCATCCATCATGATGAGAACAACCAAAGAATATATTTCTGATGTGCAGCAAAAGATAATTGAGCTTCACAAATGAATGAAGTGGCTTTAAGAAAAGAGCTAGAGCAGTGAAAACATCTCAGGTTACATATGTAACCATAGTTCCCTGAGAATAGGGAACGAGACACTGCGTCCTCTAGAGGGCGCTATGGGAACGCCTTCAGCGTGACCGGTCTCTGAAGCATGAATAAAAACACACAATGCACTTGACATTGGCAGGTGGAAGCCTATGACGTAAGCAAATGAGTGTCTGCGGGCATAAAAGGGCGCCTGTTTAACACGTCATCCTCTTTTTTCAAAGGGGACACCGACAGGAATGCCCGAAGCATGGCCAAGAGACACAGTGTCTTGTTCCCTATTCTCAGGGAACTATGGTTACATATGTAACCTGAGACGTTCCCTTCCGAAGGGAACTTCTACACTGCGTCCTCTAGAGGGCGCTATGGGAATGCTATGCCAACGCCGCCATGCTGAGGGAAAGAGTGTCCAAAAGCTGGATTCCTAAGTCACAGACTCGAGGAACACCATCCCTGCCCAGCAGAACTAGGGTCAAAAACCCCTCTTCAGGCAAGATCAAAGCTCGCCATCATAGACTAGCTCACCAGAGTATGGCTCTCGGAGTGGAGGTCTCAGAAAGCGACTCTCTAGATTGAGAGGAGACTTCTATACTCGACGCTATGAACAGCTAGTGAGGCTCAGGACAGAGCATGCACATAGTGCTGCCTAAGCGGAGCTCTGGAGAGTGGAGGCTTAGGCAGAATTACTCTCTAAAAACGAGAGAAAACCTAGCAACACTCGATCCAGGTAGGGGAACTCTCAGAGTGGAGGTCTCAGCATAATGACTCTCTAAGTGAGAGGAGACCTGGCTACACTCAATGCCAAAGGCAGTTAGTGAGGCTCAAGAAAGAGCCTGTGCATAGTGCTGCCTAAGCGGAGCTCTAGAGAGTGGAGACTTCAGCAAAATGACTCTCTAAATGAGAGGAAGCCTAGGAACACTCAACCCTAGTTGGGGGGCTCTTAGGAGTGGAGGTCTCAGCATACCGACCCTCTAAAGCGAGAGGAGACCTGGCTACACTCCACGCCAGAGGCAGTTAGTGATGCTCAAAAAGAGCCTACATTCTCCTATTACTGCCAGAGACGGAACTCTGAAGAGTGGAGGCCTCAGCAGGACGACTCTCTAAACGAGAGGAAGCCTAACAACACTCAACCCTAGTTGAGGGGCTCTTAAGATTGGAGGTCTCAGCATACAGACTCTCTAAGTGAGAGGAGACCTGACTACACTCAGCGCTAAAGACAGCTAGCGAGGCTCACGATAGAGACTACATACTAATGGGCTGACTAAGCGGAGCTCTGGAGAGCAGGGGCTTCAATGGAATGACTCTCTTAAACGAGAGGAAGCCTAACACTCGATCCAGGTAGGGGAACTCTTAAGAGTGGAGGTCTCAGCATAACGACTCTCTAATTGAGAGGAGACCTGGCTACACTCAACGCCAGTGGCAGTTAGTGATGCTCAAAAAGAGCCTACATTCTCCTATTACCGCCAGAGATGGAGCTCTGAAGAGTGGAGGCCTCAGCAGGACGACTCTCTAAAGGAGAGGAAGCTTAACAACACTCAACCCTAGTTGGGGGGCCCTTAAGAGTGGACGTCTCAGCATAACGACTCTCTAAAGCGAGAGGAGACCTGACTACACTCAGTGCTAGAGACATCCAGCGAGGCTCACAATAGAGCCTACATACTAATAGTGCAGTCTAAGCGGAGCTCTGGTGAGCGGAGGCTTCAGCAAAATGACTCCCTTAAACGAGAGGAAACCTAACAACACTCAATCCATGTAAGGAAACTCTTAAGAGTGGAAGTCTCAGCATAACAACTCTCTAAGCGAGAGGAGCACTGGCTACACTCAATGCCAGAGGCAGTTTAGTGAGGCTCAAAAAAGGCCTACATACTCTTATTACTGCCAGAGACAGAGTTCTGAAGAGTGGAGGCTTCAGCAGGACGACTCTCTAAACAAGAGGAAGCCTTACAACACTCAACCCTAGTTGAGGGGCTCTTAAGAGTGGAGGTCTCAGCATACCGACTTTCTAAAGCGACGAGAGGGACACACTCAGCGCTAAAGACAGCTAGCGAGGCTCACAATAGAGACTACATACTAATGGTGCTGCCTAAGCGGAGCTCTGGAGAGCAGAGGCTTCAGTAGAATGACTCTCTTAACGAGAGGAAGCCTAACACTCGATCCAGGTAGGGGAACTCTTAAGAGTGGAGGTCTCAGCATAACGACTCTCTAATTGAGAGGAGACCTGGCTACACTCAACGCCAGTGGCAGTTAGTGATGCTCAAAAAGAGCCTACATTCTCCTATTACCCCAGAGATGGAGCTCTGAAGAGTGGAGGCCTCAGCAGGACGACTCTCTAAAGGAGAGGAAGCTTAACAACACTCAACCCTAGTTGGGGGGCCCTTAAGAGTGGACGTCTCAGCATAACGACTCTCTAAAGCGAGAGGAGACCTGACTACACTCAGCGCTAGAGACATCCAGCGAGGCTCACAATAGAGCCTACATACTAATAGTGCAGTCTAAGCGGAGCTCTGGTGAGCGGAGGCTTCAGCAAAATGACTCCCTTAAACGAGAGGAAACCTAACAACACTCAATCCATGTAAGGAAACTCTTAAGAGTGGAAGTCTCAGCATAACAACTCTCTAAGCGAGAGGAGCACTGGCTACACTCAATGCCAGAGGCAGTTTAGTGAGGCTCAAAAAAGAGCCTACATACTCTTATTACTGCCAGAGACAGAGTTCTGAAGAGTGGAGGCTTCAGCAGGACGACTCTCTAAACAAGAGGAAGCCTTACAACACTCAACCCTAGTTAGAGGAGACTCTTTAATGAACGAAGCCTGGAGGTCTCAAGCATATTTTTCCGACTTTTTCATAAAGCGAGAGGGAGACCGGACTACACTCAGCGCTAAAGCCATCAGCTAGCGAGGTCCAATAGAGACTACATACTAATGGTGCTGCCTAAGCGGAGCTCTGCGAGAGCAGAGGCTTCAGTAGAATGACTCTCTTAACGAGAGGAAGCCTAACACTCGATCCAGGTAGGGGAACTCTTAAGAGTGGAGGTCTCAGCATAACGACTCTCTAATTGAGAGGAGACCTGGCTACACTCAACGCCAGTGGCAGTTAGTGATGCTCAAAAAGAGCCTACATTCTCCTATTACCGCCAGAGACGGAGCTCTGAAGAGTGGAGGCCTCAGCAGGACGACTCTCTAAAGGAGAGGAAGCTTAACAATACTCAACCCTAGTTGGGGGGCCCTTAAGAGTGGAGGTCTCAGCATAATGACTCTCTAAAGCGAGAGGAGACCTGACTACACTCAGCGCTAGAGACATCCAGCGAAGCTCACAATAGAGCCTGCATACTAATAGTGCAGTCTAAGCGGAGCTCTGGTGAGCGAAGGCTTCAGCAAAATTACTCCCTTAAACGAGAGGAAACCTAACAACACTCAATCCATGTAAGGAAACTCTTAAGAGTGGAAGTCTCAGCATAACGACTCTCTAAGCGAGAGGAGACCTGACTACACTCAGCGCTAGAGATAGCTAGCGAGGCTCACAATAGAGCCTACATACTAACCGTGCAGTCTAACAGAGCTCTGGAGAGCGGAGGCTTCAGTAGAATGACTCTCTTAAATGAGAGGAAGCCTAGCAACACTCGATCCAGGTTAAAAATACACTTTTTTTTTCTTTTTTTTTAAGCTCGCAAGCGCCCCTAGGGGGCATCGACGCATATCCGCGCTCGCGCCTCCCTTCGATGTCAGCATAATTAGCATGCTTATACCGATGAATGCGGGCTGAATATGGTTTATCCCATGCCTACATGATCTCATTATGAAGATCTGGAAGGAATGGGAGGCTCACGGGAGCTGGGAGGTTATGCCAGAGAGAGATCGCTCATCAAGTCTACTGCGAGCCACTCCCCCTTTTTCGTGCCTTCACTGTAGGTCTACCTAGCAGAAGCGCGCGCTTCATAACCTCCAGCAGCTCTACATCGCGGGGCAGACAAGCTGAGAAGGCTCAGAAATATCCTCTCCGCCTTTATCAGCCCACCATGAGCCAGCAAAGCACTTCCTGCTGGATCAGAAGATGTAACAGACAATACATCTTCCTCCCGCAGTTTACTCTCATCAGCCGCTGACGAGCGCGAGATTAAAAATTCCTCTCTCAAACTCGTTAGCAAGCTCCATCTGCAATCGCCGCGAACTCAGTCTCCTCACTGCCTCAGCAGCGGCTGGACTCGAGCCGCGGGGGGCAGATGATCGCCCCAATTCTCTCGAGAAAAGGGACAAACGAGAGCGGAGCTTTTCCCAAAGAAAAAGGCTCACAATGAACGCACTCCATTCCCTCGAGAACAGAGCGCACGTGCTCTTCGCCCAACGCATAAGTCGTGTGTATCATCTGGTGTCAGAAACGCTGACACGGATCGGAACACCTCCTAAAGCGTTTCATAATACTCAAACTTCAGAAACAAAGTCCCCTGAAGACAAAAAGAGGATGACGTGTTCCACAGGCGCCCTTTTACTGTATCGTCCTAATGCACGGTGAGGAGGAGAATTTGAGTGGCCAAAGACCACAACTGGACAATTGTAGAGAAAGATTGAGTTTCAGGGTCAGAAAACCTTAAAGGGATCCCTGGGTCTTAAGACTTGTATGGCTTAATACAATGCAATTGATGTATCTTACTGAAATATGTAGTAGAAAACCCATGAATGATTCTGTTATTTTAAAAAATCACATCGTTTTATACATATTTTGGACTATGGGGGGCGCCATTTTTCTTATGACATAAAATGGTAGCACTCGGTGAGCTACTAGCGCTACCGGTTGCTATTTTTACCTCAACACATCTCGGAATAGACAACTCGGAAAATAAAATACTGATATGATGACCACAGCTACCGAAAGAGCTTACAGGTGGCGATGGATATAAGTATAGGTTTAAACCAAATGCTGTACCATGGTGTTACGTTATGATGTTTGTTTCTTATTGTGTTTTCATAATATTTGTATTCTGTTGGATGTTTTCTTTCTTTGAGTTTCAGATCGCCGCTGCTTTGCTATGTGTTGCCACCTATTAGCAGTAACTGGATGATCAGCTGACGGTTCTCTTTAAAATGTGTCTTCCGTTCTTCAGAAGGTGGTGGGTGTGACTTCAGGGCCGGTCGTACTGCTCCAGACTTCCTGCTGGCCGCCAGACCAAACTGTGTTTTTAGTGCTTTTGGGTGTTTCATTTGATTGTTGGTTTAGTTTGTAATGTGGTAGAAATGTAGGAGAGACCTGCTTCTTTATGTTTAAACCTCATTTTTATTATGTTTATGTTAAGAGTAGTTAGGTTAGATTGATTGTATTTATTTTTCTTTCCTTGCTTTGTTTTAGGTTAGTTATATTGCTGTTTTATTTTTAGATTAGTTTTGTATGTTATTTTGGCCTTGGGTCTCTCTGACAAAATATACCACTAGATTATTCTTGCTTTCTTTTTCCTCTTTACATTTCTTTTCAAACTAATTGTATTGCTTTAATGTTATTTTTGCTTGGACCGTGGGTCTCTTAAGGAGATCTACTAACTATTGGTGGTTTTCCCCTTCGTTATTTACAATACCTTACAATTACCTTATAATTTATTGTGATTTTGTTTGGGTCCTTTTTGGTCTGACTGCCTGCGGAAGCCTTTTGTCCTTTATTTTTCATTTTATTTATTGCGTCTTACCCCTAGCAGACGTTACAAAATGGGGGCTCGTCCGTTTGATCGTTTCATCTAATTCATTCGTAAGTATGATTTACCTTGTTGATGAGAATTATTTTGTTATTTCTGATTGTCATTGGACTGGAGTGAGCCAATAGGACTTCAGAAGGTTTTTCTTCAGAAATTCTTCAGAAAGAATTTCTCTTTCATGTCTCGTTCCTGCTCTCAGGGAACCAAAGTTACGATAGTAACCAGAGCGTTTTCTTTATCAACTGTTTACTTTCACTTTAGAAAGGACTGTTTATGAAGATTCTTGCAAAGTTGGGCATTTTGATGCATATAAATATGTGTATTCGTTTAAGGAAAAATCACTTTTATAAGGTGTTTGAACACAGTTGTGTGGCTACAGTGTGTGAAAACAACCAGCTCAGTTTGAAATATTGTATGAACAGCTTTGAGTTCTCATCCTGACAAGAGCTACATCGTTTTAAAAGAGCTATACATCGGACAAACGAACCAAAAGCGGAACGAATCCGCGATATTCGTTTGGGCTACGTGGCACAGACTGTTTATCTGCTCGTACCGGAGCCGCGGGCTGCTCTCGATCACGCGACACCGTTATACACAGCACAGGGAGATACAGTGAAGAAAGCAGTCGAGTTCACCGTGGAATCAATAACATCTCTGTCAAATCTTGTGAGAAGCACTCAAATTCAGTGCAGATTTCTGTTAAAGTTATGGATATCAGAACAAACGCCACTGATGTTGTAAGCCTGGTGCCAGTATGTCTGGGCCCCCCCCCCCCCCCCTCGAGAGGACAAAAGGCCCTCGACATCCGAGACGCAATACACAGTGCAGTTCACACCCTGTACTCACGGTCACCATCTTTCCCTTGCCCCCCCCTCCTTCTCACTTAGAACTCACTGAAAACCCATGCAATGTAATGTATGCACAAAAAAGTAACTGTACATGTTTGATATCATTTGAAATGTCTCAGTGCGCCTGGTAAAATGGTCTCATTCTCCCAATCATAATGAAAAGCTAAAGGAAGTTCTAAAATATGAGAAGTATAGTGTACAGCGTAAGGATGTGCCCTTCCCCCTGATCTTCTATTCAGATCGCCACCTGTATGTAAATAAGCATTCTCTGCCACAGGATATCAAGAAGCCTTTTGGTTGCAAATTCTAAAGACTAATTATAATGACAAGACCACCATTTGGTGGGCTTATTGAATTATCTGGGTTTATAAGGAAACGGGACACAAAGTTCTGGGCGTCTGTAGGTTGACTGCCCGCACAAATCGCTGTGTGTAGTTTTCATTGACAGGTAGTAATTTAACTGATGATTCTATTCTTGTAACATTGGAGTTTTGAATTATTGTTTCGATTACCTGGTCAATAAATTGTAATGTTTGATTCTATTCTGACTGCCTCTAAAGATTGCTTCCTCCCTATTAGATTAGCGGATCCGTATATTTCCGCAAGCCTGCGTCAGTTTTAGCGACGGCTAATATCCGGCGTCTTTTCAAGTGTACTTGGATGCAGGGGCGGGTTAATTCCATTTAGGGACGGCAAACGCCGTCTGGTCAGACTAAACTCGGGTACGCCTATACCTCTGACTTTTGATTTAATGTTACTTTAAACAAGGATTTGACCAATCTAAAGTTATTACGAATGTTGTACATTGACCTACTAACATATCTGATAATGGCCAAAAACCTTTATTGAAGTAAACGAACTAAAGTTCTGAGGGGGCTCCAAGGGGGTTATCCGATGCCTCTGATTGTGTACGTGTGCATTAACGGCAAATCTTAGATACATAACCATAATTTACCTCTGATTGACGACCGGGCCTGACGAGATTGTGTCCGTGAGACCTGTGAAAAACAGGGCCTCTGAGCGATATAGCTTCCCTACATCTGAGCGGGTAAAGTATTAAACGGAGCTGAAAAGAATAATCAATCATTCGTTCATGTTTTAATGATGCACAGATATCATTAAAACCTTTTCATTTATGGAGTCAGATGAAATAACGAGATAAAATATATAAGAAAAAGCCTTCCATTTTAATGTTCTTGTTGTGTCGTGAAAAGGAAAGACTGTAATACGCAAAGCCCTTCACCCGCTGAACGACTGCCGTCATTGGGTCGATCGAGCCGGGCCTTACAAGTGGTGACCCCGACGTGATCCTCGCAAAGACGAGAACGTGATTCTCGCAGAGACGAGTACGTCATTCCAGCCGCGACAGCCGACTTGAACTCTCCTTGGGACATGAGGTTTGATTTCCTTCTCATCAATATCCAGCTGCTGTGGTAAGTATATTTTTTGTTGCTTTTTAGAAGTTGAGGGAAATATTGTTTACACCATATAGACACATTTGTAGTACGGGTCGGAATACCAACTTTTGAGACCGGAACTGAAAAACCCGGTGGTGATAAGAATTAGACGAGAAACATGTCTTTTCAGGGAAAGCACAGCAGCACTGGATGAAACCGAGTTAGAGACTCAAACTAAAAGCGAAGAATCAAAATCTGCGTTAGCGTGTAACATCAGGCCACACAGAGAAACTCGTAACCGAGCTCTTGTGAGTCTGTGACCAAAAAAGCCGAGCCTGCGAAGCCCGATAAAGACCCGAACAAAATCAAACGACTCGCTAAAGAAAGCAGTTAAAATCGCAGTGTTAAAAACCATGACAAATGCGGATGATGAAATCACAACAATCAGCCGCCCGTTAACATGCGAAGAATGCTCTAGACACAAATTTCACAGGTCGGTTGAATTAACATTTGATTAAAGTCTTTTAAATTTTGTGGGTAACGTTACCAGCTTAATAACTGGTGGGTTATTAGAAGATAATTTAGTATTATCTCATCATCTTGATAATATGGTGATTTTGATTTCATTCAATTATAACCGCTTTTCTGATTTTAAACACTTCAGTGGATGAGTTGCTATTGTTAGGAATTTTTAATTGTTAATTAAATGTCATAATTGATTACAAATTAATTTTAAATTAATTTCATTGATAAAATGATTTCAACATAACCATTGATTAATCACAAGCGATCTTATAATTTGACATTCACAGTAAAACCTTTATTATTATCAAGAGGGCCAGAAATTTTTAATTTCGTTTACAAGTAATTAAGATAACAGATTATTATTAAATTTTTTTGATGATGATGTTAATGACACAATGAGGAATGATTAAGTTTGGAAACTATTTTAATTATTATTATGGGAATCCAAAACTAGTGATTTAGAAGCCGTAAATTAATGTAATAATTGATTATGAATTCGAAAATTCTAATTACATTTAATAATTAATAACACTTCCTGTTTACATTTTGCAACAATATGGGTTTATCAACTCAATTGCAGATTACACGTGTAAATTCTAATCCTAAGTGATCCTATTAATTTTAACTATAACATCATAAATTTTAATTAGAAACCACAAATTCTAATTTCAGACTTAACACAAGTCTGGCACTACCTGTAGGCCATACTTCATTTCCCTAGGTGATCTGGTTAACTCAAAAAAGAAAAAAAATATATAATAATTAATTAAAATAATTTTATTAAGTTAAAATTAAATAAATGCATAAATGTAAAGTCCTCTTTACTTAGGCCTGAGAGTAGATAGTGCTCCCCCTAGTGTTGTGCTGGAGAAGTGACAGTGACACCATACAATCAATGTCACTTCTCATTGCAACAGGTCCAACTAGTCAAGGTCACTGAAGGCATGATTTTAAGAGACGATAAATACATTGTTCCAGAAGCCCTACAGAAACCAGTGATAAAGTTGTACCACGATTATGCACACGTATCAGCTCCCAAAACACAACAGCTGATCCAAAAGAACTTCTGGTGGCCACAAATGGCATCAGACATTCAAAGATGGTGTGACACATGCATCGTATGTGCCTCCATTAACCAAGGCAAGCCTGGCCGTACAAAACTGTGTAGACCAGAGCCACCCAAGGGACCTTGGGAATTACTCCAATTGGATTTCATAGACCCACTACCTAGTGCCAAAGGGGGGTATCGTTATTGCCTGGTGATAATTGACAAATTTTCCAATTTAACAGTGCAAACACAGTGGCACGAGATAATTGACAAATTTTCCAATTTAACAGTGCAAACACAGTGGCACGAGTAGTAGCGAATCAAATCCTCCCACTCTGGGGAGCACCAATCACTCACACACAACCTGAAATGTGGGAGGTGGGTGTGGAAATACCCCAAGGGGCCATCCACACAAAAAATACATGGCCTCCCGGATTAGTACCGGATCCAAATTGCACACCACAAATTTGTTGTAGTTCAGGTAACACCCACCCACCTACAAAGAAACATTTCAGGATACACTCGAGCACCAAATTCATGCACAACCTCACTGCCTGGTATCAACTTAAAATAGATCCAGGTGACACAATAGGTAACATGTACACACTACACGAAAACAAAAACAATGGCATAGACCCAAAAATTGTGCTACTATGTTAAAAATTTGGAACCTGCAAAATATAGGTGCACACATACAGAAACACATAATGACACACATATGAGATTGCACCGAGCTAATGTACGATCTCACGTCGTACACACCTAACGAGCCAAAACCAAAAAACTTTTGTCTGGACCAACCGAAAGGAAGGAATGTATTGTGTCGGGGAATGTTCGCATAGCATAGACAATTTCACCAATCCACACAACTGTTCATGGACTGTTAAGTACTGTTTAAATTTGACCACCTGTGGACACACTAAACCCAAAAAGTGTCCAGAATTGCACTCAATTCCTCCTGGTGGACTGATTAGAGGAAACATCAACAAGACTTTATTACATGATGTAAATTTGGTAATGACACATGTAACTTATAACATTTCCAATATACTCTCTGCCTATACAAAGCATTGTAATACTAATGATGAGTCGTATGCATGGCTACAGTCACGAATCGATGATTTAATTTCTGATTACAAAGACAGACTTGCCGTCCAAATTCCACCTGCTCGCTCAAAACGAGACCTGCTCAGCAGTATAGCCGGCCTGTTCGGATCAATTAATTCAGCAGCCAACACTTATAAAATAACCAAACAATCTCAATTCTCCACATGGTTGACAGATCAGATGGCCACTGGTTTCCAACACATCACCAATAGCAATGATAATATTATCAAAGCGGTTCGTTCCGAGGCGCAGGCGCTTCTAACGATCAGCCACACATTGTTCAATCAGACCCGTACCATCGAACGTGACTTAGCCTGCAGATCATATGCACAAGATTTATTCACTGCAACAAGACAGGAAATTTTAGATCTTCGTCTTCACAAGACCCCGAGACATGTTTTGAACGATTTAATTGAGGTTTTAGATTTACATAGATGGTTCTCTTCGGAAAAAATGAAAAATGTAAAGTATTATGTATACTGGAAACGAATGTATTGGTTGCATTGGATTTTTTGTCACTTTTCCTTTAATCCACCCAGATCAAGTTTATCCAAATTCTAAAGTAATATTCGATCCATTGGCATGGTAGTTAAAGATCAGGTAATTAAATGGGATCACCTCACTGGATATGACGTTGAAGGGTACTGAGACCTTATTTACCGGTCGCACTTGTTGTCATGAAACTCACAATTATGTTGTCTGTACATGTAATACATTACAACCTTTCTCTCCCAATGATAGCAAACTCAAAAATGTTGAATCTTTGCATGGCCATTCAAATGCTATTCCGGTGTCTCATACACAGTGGTGTGTCATCAGTGAGATGAATTCGTTCACATATGGAGGACTGACCTGTCCTGCTGATCACTCATTTTGCTTGGAAGTGACAGAGGACTCTTCTATGGGCCAGATCGACATCCTCGGAAGGATGCCAAAGGACGCAGAGGTCTCCCCATGGTGGGACGACACCTTTTATGAACACGGAACACAAGCCTTGATCGACACGATGGACCTGGTACAGAACGTCATCCTCCAAACAGAGTACCACCTTACAACGACTGAAGTGACACTGCAGGAAACCCTGTGAGTGGCCCAAACAGTGCCAGAGGGAGGAACTGTAAGCCTGGTGCCAGTATGTCTGGGCCCCCCCCCCCTCGAGAGGACAAAAGGCCCTCGACATCCGAGACGCAATACACAGTGCAGTTCACACCCTGTACTCACGGTCACCATCTTTCCCTTGCCCCCCCCCCCCTCCTTCTCACGTAGAACTCACTGAAAACCCATGCAATGTAATGTATGCACAAAAAAGTAACTGTACATGTTTGATATCATTTGAAATGTCTCAGTGCGCCTGGTAAAATGGTCTCATTCTCCCAATCATAATGAAAAGCTAAAAGAAGTTCTAAAATATGAGAAGTATAGTGTACAGCGTAAGGATGTGCCCTCCCCCCTGATCTTCTATTCAGATCGCCACCTGTATGTAAATAAGCATTCTCTGCCACAGGATATCAAGAAGCCATTTGGTTGCAAATTCTAAAGACTAATTATAATGACAAGACCACCATTTGGTGAGCTTATTGAATTATCTGGGTTTATAAGGAAACGGGACACAAAGTTCTGGGCGTCTGTAGGTTGACTGCCCGCACAAATCGCTGTGTGTAGTTTTCATTGACAGGTAGTAATTTAACTGATGATTCTATTCTTGTAACATTGGAGTTTTGAATTATTGTTTCGATTACCTGGTCAATAAATTGTAACGTTTGATTCTATTCTGACTGCCTCTAAAGATTGCTTCCTCCCTATTAGATTAGCGGATCTGTATATTTCCGCAAGCCTGCGTCAGTTTTAGCGACGGCTAATATCCGGCGTCTTTTCAAGTGTACTTGGATGCAGGGGCGGGTTAATTCCATTTAGGGACGGCGAACGCCGTCTGGTCAGACTAAACTCGGGTACGCCTATACCTCTGACTTTTGATTTAATGTTACTTTAAACAAGGATTTGACCAATCTAAAGTTATTACGAATGTTGTACATTGACCTACTAACATATCTGATAATGGCCAAAAACCTTTATTGAAGTAAACGAACTAAAGTTCTGAGGGGGCTCCAAGGGGGTTATCCGATGCCTCTGATTGTGTACGTGTGCATTAACGGCAAATCTTAGATACATAACCATAATTTACCTCTGACTGACGACCGGGCCTGACGAGATTGTGTCCGTGAGACCTGTGAAAAACAGGGCCTCTGAGCGATATAGTTTCCCTACATCTGAGCGGGTAAAGTATTAAACAGAGCTGAAAAGAATAATCAATCATTCGTTCATGTTTTAATGATGCACAGATATCATTAAAACCTTTTCATTTATGGAGTCAGATGAAATAACGAGATAAAATATATAAGAAAAAGCCTTCCATTTTAATGTTCTTGTTGTGTCGTGAAAAGGAAAGACTGTAATACGCAAAGCCCTTCACCCGCTGAACGACTGCCGTCATTGGGTCGATCGAGCCGGGCCTTACAATGTGGAAACCAGGAAAAATATTGTTCAATAAACACAAATCTCCACCATTCACCATGGATTTAACATAACTACAGGAACAACTTGTGGCAGAAATGGTCTTAATGTTTTCGAGTGTTTTAAAATGCTTCACACAACATTTCCTAGCACTTCAAAGCTTTAAGTATTAGCCCAACTACCCAGACAGCACAAGTAAATCTGGAAGACGTCTGCTAAAGATCTGGGAAAACATCTGCCTTGTCATCTGATAAACATCTCAGAAGCAGTTTTACATGCATTCTAATAAATGTAAATATTTGACATCTGACAGGAAACTTCTTAGCGATGTATTGTGGATGAGCAAACACCCTAAAAAATATGTATTGCATATGTAAATGCAGACATCAAATAGATAATTACAGCAAAATCTGTAATTTTAGGCCCCAAAAATCTGAAAAAAGTCCTGCGAAATCCTGGAGGGACTGACCAACGCTTAGCGCGAACGTCAGCTCCAGACAAAGTAAGTATCACGCGTTTGTTTTCTAAATTGCCCTTCTGAAGGAGCCTTTTGGCACACTGTAAGGCTAATAATGCTAAAGCTACCATCATCTCTGTCTGTTTTCACTGGTGCTGTCTTCTTGAATTATCATGAATGGGAATGTGGTAGTTTTAAAAGTTGTACATGCAAGAAATGTGAGTCGATCGCTTCAGTTTGTTGAGCTCATAATCAAGAGTGGGACTTATAAAGTTTGTGATAGCATGCCATGCACCATGAGATCAGCTTTGTCGTTATTTTTATCACGCTGTGCTCCCTGTCTGTGCATTTCATAAACACAAATTTATTACGCACAGTATAATCAGATGACTGACTTTGAAACAGAGTATGTTTTCATTTTTATTGCTCTTAAACCGCCACCCTCTCCGGAGCAACAGCTCATTTGCATTAAAGCAACATACTCAAATACAGAGCGTTTTGGCTCACACCCTAAAAGTGGAAATTTATCTATAAAAAACATTATCTGTCGGGTATTTTGAGTTAAGATTTCACATACACACTCTGGGGACATCAGAAACTTATTTTACATCTTGTAAAAATTAGCATAATAGGTCCCCTTTAAAAAGAAGACAACAGAAGGTATATTTTCCTTGATTAGAATTTAAAGAATTTCTCCTGACATAATCTATGTGTGACTGTGAGGGACTGAGAAACGATAGGAGAGCTGACATCCAACTTTGGAAAAAAAACTAAAAACACGTCTTGAGAGTCCAAAAAGCATGCACTGCGTGATGAAGCTCAGTAGAATACAGTTAGAATGCCCTTATAATTCCAGAAATGAAACAAAATACCAATGTTTGAGTTCTTATATTCATTGCACAAGCAATGTACTTTTCTGTATATCAGCACATATACGCTCAAAAATGTGCTTTTAGTTTTATACAACAGTGCATAGCAACACGCTGTTTCATTCCATGAATGAATGAGTTTTTGAACGAATCTAGTGACACATTGATTCCATTCAGATGGTCTCACTTATTTAATTTCTTTTGAATCAGCCGTTTTGAACGAATTATTTGATATGAATGATTCATTTATTAAAACAAGGACTTGCTGCCACCTACTGGCTATTTTATTGTCATATTTATTTATCCATGACAAGCCTACCAGGTGCCAGCACAAAAACACATTCAGCAAAATGTTGTTTAATTATCACACACACAAACACACACACACCACACGCCCGCCGACCACACCATCCTCCCTGATTTTTTTTTACAATTCGACCACTGCCTACAACTACTCTTAGACTCCTACTTTTTACTAAGAATTTTTTTAATCTTGAGTCAAAACTTAAGGGCCCTGAATTGAGAAAACGTCTGATTTGCCTGTGGTCTGAACATAGCCATAGATTGTGGTTAGGTTGTCAAATTAAAAAGCTATAGAATTGCTCATATTCAAGATAAAACTTAATTGTGACTGGAGGAAGATTAGGTCCTCTTACTGTTACAAGAATCT
The DNA here is from genome assembly GCA_027422435.1 of Schizopygopsis pylzovi. Lineage (NCBI taxonomy): Eukaryota > Metazoa > Chordata > Actinopteri > Cypriniformes > Cyprinidae > Schizopygopsis > Schizopygopsis pylzovi. Next base: position 60,441,257 of record CM049816.1, read on the forward strand.
GAAAACAACTGGTTTTAAATCTTCTAAATGTTCAGACCCTTATGTTTTCCTTTCATCACTCACCATTACAGAAGAGGTTGTTTGGGAGCAGCACATTTTCATGTTCTTTATGTCTTTTCTTCGGTCTTCTTCATATTTTTTTTCATTGCATGGTTCTGTTTCGCTAAATTTCTGTTCTCTTTCTCTTCTCTCTTTTTCATGCTGTTGGCATTCTTCCTTCATCTTCATCTTCATTTGATCTGTTTCTGCTTTATGTTTCAACTGAAGATCATTTTTCTCTCTTTTGATCTCATCTATCTCTTCTTTGAATCTCTGATAACATGCATCCCACATTTGTCGTTCTTTCTCCCTTATTTTATCAAATTCTTCTTCTCTCACTTTTTCCTCTTGCATCTTTTTCTCCCATTTCTCTTGTTCTCTTTTCATGTCTGTCTTGTATTTTTCTTCACTCTCTCTGTATTCTTCTTCTCTCCTCCTCTTCTCAGTGGCATTTTTCTGTCTTTCCTCCGCCACCATCTTCTTCATCTTTTTTATTTCTGTTTCATGTTTGATCTGAAAGTCTTCTTTTCCTCTTTCTATTTTCTCCTTTTCTCTTTTGATTTCATCTTTCTCTTCATTAAGCCTTTGACAAGATTTATCCCTAATATGTTGTTCTTTCTCACTCTTTTCCCAAAATTCTTCTTTTCTTTTCTTCTTCTTCTCTTCATCACAATTCCATCTTTCTTCATCCATCTCCATCCTTATTTTCTCTTTCTCTTCTTCATGTTTGGCCTTGAGTTCTTCTCTCTCTCTCTTCAGTTCCTCCACTTCATCCATCATCATCTTCATTTGTGCTTCTTGTTTTTCTCTTTCCATCTGTCTGAACATCTTACATGTGTAGTAACTGCCTCCATTTGCTGTCACCATGTCATTGATTTTCTGTAGTAGTGTAGACACCTGCACACGGTCTCCAGTCTCGCTATTATTGAACACATGGTATCTGTTTCCACACTGTTCAGTGAGCTTCATCAAAGCAGAATCAGGTTTTCCCAGATACTCTTCAATGGTCTTCTTCTTCAGATCATCTCCTCTGGTGAAGAGCACCATGGTGAACATTAATGAGTTTTCACCAAAAGTCTCTTGAATGATCTTCACAGCGTTTTCCTCCTCCTGAGTGAAACGTCCCACTGGTATCAGTAACAGAAACACATGTGGTCCTGGCAGAATCATGGAGATGCACTCAGTGATTTCCCTCTGGATCTCTTCATAACTGAGTTTACTATCAAACAGTCCTGGAGTGTCGATTACTGTAATTTGTCTGCCATCCATTTCAGCCGTCTCTCTCTGGCACTCTTTAGTAACTGACTCTTGTGACAAATCTTCTTTAAAAAAATGTTTTCCTAAGATGGTGTTTCCTGATGCACTCTTGCCAACTCCAGTTTTTCCCAGCAAGACAATCCTCACTTCATCTGATGCCTCTACTGAATCTGAAAAACAGAAAACGAATTGAGTCATGCTGCTAGAAAAGCAGTCTCTTAAAGTCATTTCCTACAAACATTTAGGAGCAATTTGTCTGATTTATTACTAATAACATTTGAATTTTAATATATGAATTAATTATGTGAGAATTATTTGAATGTTTAATTATGTGGCATTAAGAATATTTAACACATTATCCCTGACAATTTCCTGAAATTTATACTAATACTTCTCCAAGTATCATTTATTAATGGTCTACTGAAACTGATTTTCAACTCTGTTTGGTGGGTGTTGTGATCTGATTCCTAATGCATCTAAATATTTCAGCAACTGTATAGGGTTATTTTTGGTAAGCACCATAACTTAGGTTGACCATAACCAAATTCTGCTTTAAGATTCTTCATAAAAGCCATACAGTTACTCCAGAAAAGATGAAAATGTCATGTTTATGTCTGAGCATGCCATTGCCTCTCCTGGGCTTTTGGAGATTGTCTGTGCAATGGTCTGACTGAGATTGTGTGCCCCTGTTCCAGTAACGAATGTCCCCATAACTCCTCCCCGGTCCACATCTTTTAATTTAAAGTGAGTATGAGACATACAAATCTTCTGATCATTACCTGTGGAGTAACAGCTTCTGTTTTCTTCCACCATCTGCTCCAGTTTAGTCATCAACATGGACACTTGTAGATTTGGACTAATGATATGATATCTTTCCCCAAAACACTCAATGACAAACTTCATTTTTTCATTTAGTTCCTCTGTCTTGTGCTCTGACTCCTGGATTATGAGGACCATTATGTGGTTGTTGATCTTTGAGCTGAATATTTTCTGGATCTCCTCTGTTTCTGTTTTGTCTTCATCAGTAAGTGGACCATCAGAAACAATGAAGAGGAACACATGAACTCCAGGATCACAAAGAGACACACAGCGGAGAGTCTGACGCATCACTTCCTTCTCTGAGAGCTGAGTAAGAGCTGGAAGCTCCACCAGAGTGATCAGACGTCCATCAACTTCCCCCTCCAGCTTCACACACTCTCTGAGCTCCGATCTGTTGTCTCTCTGGTTCAGGATGAGGTTTGATATGGAGGATTTTAATGTGCTGTCATTTCCACACAGAACCACATTCAGCTTTGATAGCATGTTGACATCCTCTGCCACTGAAAAACACACAACATTAGTTTTTCCAATTTTCATGCGATTCACACAATTTTTATTAACATTCATCAATCACCTCCATAATAACAATTAATGAATCCTTAACTATCCATATATAATGTGTAGCAGCCATTTAGTTCATGTTCATTGAAATATGAATTATACAAAATCAGTTTATTATTTATTTAATACGGTTATTTTATTTATTTGAACAAAATAGTTTATTAACGTTTTTCTTTCAGTTTAATTATTTTCAAATTTCCCATAACTGTTTATTTCTTTGTTGATAGATACTAGAACTTTATAGGTACTATAATACTTTCTTATTTCCCAACCTAAATATGCAGTAAAATGAAACGTTTTGATCAAATACAGTTATCTGCATTTACTGTATGCGTTTACTGTACACATAAAACAATCATACAATTTTTTTATGATTATTTATCATTATATACGGTCCATTTTTGTTTTATTTGTCTTTCTCTTGAAGTAGGTGATGTGTATGTGTACTGTAAACTATGATTTTCAAAAACATTATTGCCAACAAAACATACATAAGGTATCCCTTTGGACAGCAACTTTCTTTTTCTCTTTGTTGCACTTGTTGATTGCTCCATCATCTTTGTGATAAAAATCTCCCTCTTCTTCTGCTGTGACAGCACCTCCAGATCTGCTCTGCTCTTCATCCTCTGATGTTCTTTCTGCTTCCTCATACAAGTCACAAATAAGAAACTTAACCCCTTCTTTCTTGAGTATCTTCTCCACTCTTTCAAGTATCTCAGAATGCCATCCTGACCTTTGTTCATCAAACTGAAGATGTCCACCTCCACATTCCTTCATTAACTGATGAATACGGTTATTGTGTATCTCTTCCTCATTAGTAAACACTATAGTTTGTTTAAGAGCCTTCTCACTGAATTCATTCAGCACATATTTCACTGTGTTTTTGCTCTTCTTGCTGAAGTCATTCTGCTGCAGAACAAGTATGATCACATGAGGTCCAGGAGCAGACAGATTCACACACTCTTTCACTCCATGTGTGATCTGAGAGTCTGATAGATTTGTTAGCAGCAGGTGAGGAGCGTTGATGACTGCGACGTCTCTGTCCTTCAGTTTTCCTCTGTGTTTCTCGATGTGCAGCTCTACATCAGCAGGTGGTGCTTCACTCTCAAACGCAGCTCTTCCTAAGATGAAGTTTCCCACTCTGCTGTTTTCTTTTGGATTCTTCCCCAGCAGCACAATCCTCAAATCACTCACTAGAACACACAACACAAATAACAGTAATATTCAAACAGTGAGCCATAAGCAAATATGAGAGATTTTAAACTGCATACTTCAGGTCCCAAACCACCTGAGTAACTGACCACCCCCTGTTTGTATTGGGTAAATCATCTAATGATATAGCCATGTTTTACAGAGGTATTAACAGTTATCTGATTGTAAATGTTAACATTCATATCCGAAATGTTCTTAGTTAAGTATACCTTTCTTTAAGTCATACTTTCGTAAGTGTCATGAACAGTGTTGCCAACTATTTTCAGTGGAAAGTAGCTAAAATCTGCTCGAAAAGTCGCTAAATGTCGCTAGATGACGTCATGCATAGATTTGCATATTAATGACGTAATCACGTCCTATTTTCCAAAAATGACGGTGTATAACTGTTTTCCCTAATCCGTGCTCACATAATGTACTTTAATATACAAGCCGAGTGTCCAGTATAAAACTGTTATCATTTAACGTTACATATTTTCTGTCAGACAACGGAACTGAACTTGTAAAACCAGCAGTTACATCATCTGCAATGATACAATTCTTAATATATGAGTTTAATAAGTTTAATTAAGTTTATTGTTGTGTATGAGTAAGTACAATCACATACAGTCTCTCAGATGTAGCCCAGTAAGCGATCTTAGAGGAGTTCAGAAACTGGAATGAACTAAAGCTCTGCGACAGTGAGAAAAAACTGTCAAATTAAATAGTTTTATTTCAAACAAAGGAGAAGCAGGCAAGTGATTGGTCCGTGGCAACACCGTGTGCACATGCGCAGCTAATTCACATCTATGTCAGCTCTGCTGCTCCTCTCAGCTGGAGCCAGTGCTCACTGATCAGAGCAGACACAGGGAGAGGTGTAACTCAAGATCTCGTGCTCGCAGGACAGTACTGGCGACATTTGGAAAGTTGCTAAAGTTTTTCCAAAAGTCGCTAGATTTGTCGCTAGGCGCTTTTTAAAAAAAAAGTCGCTAAAGGGGTCTGAAAAGTCGCTAAGTTGGCAACACTGGTCATGAATCTGGTCTATGAACTTCCTTTTACCCACCACTAGAGGTCACTCGCTCACCACATGGACTCTTGCACTACACTAACCGTTGCACTCCACCTCAGACTACAATTCCCATCATCCATTGCACTGACGACACACACAGCTGATTGCACTGATCACACACTCTACATAAACCACGGACTTCCTCTTCTTCTCTGCCGAATATTGTTTAGCATTCTCCTAGTGTTAGCTACTTACCAAGCCTTTCCGTGTTTAGTCTCCTGTATTGTTCTGTGGTTTTCACTCTCTGAGTGTTAGCTGCTTTACGGAGCCATTCCTAGTTTCTGTGTCTTATTTTAGCTTTAGTCTAGTCTTTTCGTGTTGACTTGTTTTCTGGTTCCTGACCTTCTGCCTTGTATATTGGATTAACCCTTTGCCTTCCATTTGGACTCTGTTTGCTCCTGCCTGGACCATTGCTTGTGTACCTGGGTTACTCCTCTTGTCAAGCCCTCTGGATATTGTTCGCCGATCGAAGACCACGCCTGTTTACTTGAGCACTCATCTGTCTTGCCCTCAATATACCTGTTTGCCATTTGTTCGACCCTGCCTGTGTTTGTAAGGTTGGTCACTGTTGACAGTTCAGTTTATATGAAAATAATTCTTAAGTTGCAATACACCCATTGTTCAATCAGGCTAACTGAAGTGTTTGCATGCAAATAATTAAATTGTTATTAGACCGATGGTTGTTAGCTTTTTTCATTATCCAAAGGTACATCAGCTGGCAAACCATTAGGCAGTAAGTAATTTAGCAGCTTTTAGATCTTCTTGGTCTGACTTTGTCAAGACAAACTCAACAGAGATACTTCTTTCTTTCTTCACCGCCATAGTAGCTGTTAATTATATGTATTGCGTGTTGCACTTTTCTTGAGTAGGTCATCCAACAACAGAAATCACATGATTTACACCAGTAATGTGATGCAGCTGCTGGACAATCAACCCTGAGTGTGGAGTAAATAAAGACACTATGGAAAATGTATTATGATAAAATTACCCTTTCAAAGTCAAGGCATACTGCCAGTGATACCCATGATACGTTTGGGCATGAGATTGTGGGTTCGTGCACTCATTTCAAAATTATATAAAATATCCAGGGTTGGATTTAGTTTGCAATTTGGATTATTTGTATAAGATCCCCTGAGTCCTGATAAATGCATGTGGTCACTCCTTTCATCTGGGAAACCGATTGCTTCAAACCATTCGAGTTAAAAGAAAAAACTAACATTTTATGCAGTATTAGTACTGTGAACTTATTTCATTTTGAGTCCATTAAAAATAAATATTTCTTGAGATAAAACTGCAAACACTTAATGTGTAACAATCAAAACATCACTTTTACTCAAATCTTTGCAGTCTGTAATTAGTACTCCGTAAAAGGATTATCAGTGTTTGTGGTTCGTCATTGACCGAAGCACAGGCTCTACTCTCTAGCATAATGGTGACCCACAAAAATAAATTAAACTAAGATCTTTATTGTGCAAAAACACACAAATACAGTTCAGTTTAATATTTATTATCCAGATCAGTGACTGAATAAAAAAAAAATCTATGAACTTTCACTAATATTTCAGTCAAATTGTTTTGATTTGTTTGGTAAATCTGATTTATATTATACAGTATATATATATATTTTTTTTATTAATTGTAATCTGCTGGCAGCATGGTGAATATTACGGGTTTTTTTCTACAGTTTGTTACCATAAATTAATTGCAGTTTATAACTGTTAAATTACATTTAATGCTGTTTTTTCTTCATCTTACATATTTAACCATTTAAACCCCACAGAAAAATCCTCAGTTTTAAATGAACACTTATAATATGTTCACACTACAGAGTGTTAGAGTAACACTTAAGCAGTGTTGAAGTTAATGAGATAATTAATTAAATAAGTGATGATTGTGCATTAGTGATGAACACCTGCTGGTAACAAGCAGAATCATTTAATGAAAGAGAAACACAAGAACTACAACTTCAGCCACAGCTTAGATGAAATCAACTGAAATAAAAGACAACATTAAATATATTTGGATCTAATTAAACAACTCCAAAAACAGCATTACCAGCTTCACATTACTAACCAGACTGATGCTATTTCTGTCAGACGTCTACAGAAGTTCTTAAGAATTACAGAGTTTCATGTTGTATTTTTGTTTTAGTTTTTTGACACTACCATGATGGAGATCAGTGTTTGCTTATAGGCTCTTTAAACCTGACTTTTTAGTTTTAAACATGTTTTCAAATACATTTGTTGTGGCAAAATAGAGCGGAGGCACAATATGTAGTATTGTAGATTGTTTTTGCGAATTACATAATCATCATTAAACTCCAGGTTCACTGGTTTTATCCAGTGATTTTTCTTTTACCAATACAATATTATAATATACGAGCAAAAGAACAAGCAGGCTGTTATAAAAGATTGTTAAACACATCACTCAAAAAAAAAGTAGAAAAGTAATTTAGACACACATCAGCGTATGAATCTCAACAATGTGAAACGTGTAAAAAACATCAACTGAATTTAAACTTTTCCAATATAACTAAATATAAAAATGTGCGGAGGGTTAAGCTGTGTGTCACACGGGGTACACAGGGGAGCCAGGAACGAGGAGATGAGGAACTTCTTTAAACTCACTTTAATTCAACACGGAACATACACAAAGGACGTTTAGACTCGACAAAGACACTGGGAGCACTGAGGACTTATAAAGGGAAGGAAACGAAGGAGCAAACAAGATAATTACAGACACAGGGCTGGGGACTAATTAACTGAAGACACAGGGCTGGGAACTGATAAGTATGGGCACGAGAGGAGGGGAAACACAAGACACAGAGAACACAGGCCTGACATTACGCCCCCCTCCCGAACGGTGCGTCCCGCACCGTACACCATCCAACGGGGAGGGGGGGTGGGCGCTCTGGAGGCCTCACGGGACACGGAGACAGGACAGGACAGAAGGCCTCCAGGGCGGCGCCCGTTCTGGGAGCCATGGCGGGTCAGGGGACTCGGGTGGCCATGGCGGAGCGGGGAGCTCGGGCGGCCATGGCGGATCGGGGAGCTCGGGTGTCCATGGTGGATCCGGGGACCCAGGAAGCCATGGCGGAGCGGGGGGCTTGGGTGGCCCGGGTGGATCCAGGGACTCAGGAGGCCATGGTGGATCCGGGGACTCGGGAGGCCATGGCGGAGCGGGGAGCATGGGAGGCCATGGCGGATCCGGGGACTCAGGAGGCCATGGCGGAGCGGGGGGCTTGGGTGGCCCGGGTGGATCCAGGGACTCAGGAGGCCATGGTGGATCTGGGGACTCGGGAGGCCATGGCGGAGCGGGGAGCATGGGAGGCCATGGCGGATCCGGGGACTCAGGAGGCCATGGTGGGTAGTCCCCCCCCAAAATTTTCTTGGGGAAATTCCCCAGCAGGTGCTCTGGAGAGCCGGACGGAGCCGGCAGGGGCTCTGGAGAGCCGGACGGAACCGAGCCGGACGGAACCGGCAGGGGCTCTGGAGAGCCGGACGGAGCCGGCAGGGGCTCTGGAGAGCTGGACGGAGCCGGCACTGGAAGGCGCTGGCGAGGAGCCGGCACTGGAGGACGCTCGGGAAGCGCAGCGTCTCGGGGGCGCTCTGGCAGCGCAGCGTCTCGGGGGCGCTCGGGAAACGCGGACTCTCGGCGGCGCTCGGGAAGCGCGGATACCGGGCTGGGGAGCGCAACAGCCCGTGGTCTTGCCTTGGCCGCCAACGGCGGCTGGCTTGGGAGAGTCACGGGTGGCTCTGGGCGGAGGACAGAGGCGGTGCTGGGAAGAGTTGGGTGATCGGAACATTTGGCTGAGTATGTGGAGGGTCCTGGCGAGGGGTGAGCTCGAGAGGCCTGGTGGTTCTCGGGTGGGGTCGGATGATGATCGCTAAGAATAATTTCCACTTCGAAATTAACACCATTCACATTGAGAACATGATTAACCAGCTCGATCAGGGAAAAACTGCACGTGGGAAGATCGCAGCTGATAACGTCATCATCCAGCCCCAGCCGAAAACAGACACCGAGCAAGGCGTCAATCCAGCTCACCTGGTTGTAGAGCTCAAGAAACTCCTCAACATACTCTACCAAATCCCGACCATCCTGCCGCAGACACCCAAGCTTATCCTCAGCCGTTTGCATGGTTTGGTATGGTCGAGTATTCTGTCACCCAGGGTACACAGGGGAGCCAGGAACGAGGAGACGAGGAACTTCTTTAAACACACTTTAATTCAACACGGAACATACACAAAGGACGTAGGACGTTTAGACTCGACAAAGACACTGGGAGCACTGAGGACTTATAAAGGGAAGGAAACGAAGGAGCAAACAAGATAATTACTGACACAGGGCTGGGGACGAATTAACTGAAGACACAGGGCTGGGAACTGATAATTATGGGCACGAGAGGAGGGGAAACACAAGACACAGAGAACACAGGCCTGACACTGTGCTGTTGTTGGCTATCCCAGTAACGGAAATAAGCTAAGGAATTCCTTTAAATACTTGTTTTGCATACCAGAAAATCTGTCATGTCCGGCACTATGCATGGCTTGCAGCGCTTAAAGGAACACTCCACTTTTTTTGGAAATAGGATAATTTTACAACTCCCCTAGAGTTAACCAGTTGAGTTTTACCGTTTTTGAATCCATTCATCCATATCATAACTAGTTACCTAGCTAACTTTGATTCTTTGATTAGGCTAATACAATTTTTAAAAGAACAGCATTAATTAAAAATATAAATATGTTCTAACAAGTCTTTAGGTTCAAGGTGTAAAATGAAATAATTATTTTAGTTACATTCGGCAGGCAACAAAAACAACAAAAATATGTAGGATTCTCCCGGTGCTCCCGATGGCCCATCCGCCCCTGTGGACTGCCATCCCCAAAGAATGAGGTCACCTCTATAAAGGTGCCCAGTTGACCAGGCAGGCAATAAATAGAGAAAGGGAAGTTGTTAAAGAGAGCAGAAGGGGTTGCTCAGTCTTCTGCTGAATGAATCCAGGTCTCAGTCAAGCCCAAAACACTAAGAGTAGACTGAGAAGCAATGACTGGAATGAAGTCTGTTTGTTGACAGCTGACTAGCAATTCCAGAGACCTAATACAGTAGAATGCAGGTTAGCAAGATTGCATTGCTGTCTGTTTTTGATGTTTGGGTGATGTTGAGAACAATGTTGAGATGTTGAGAACAAGAATGTATTGGAAACATACTACCGCCAACCTGACTCTGCCTGAGGTAAGGAAAAATACACTTACTTGATATGATTTTTATTATATCTCTGAAATATATGATTGTATTCTTGAAAACAGTCTTTTATTATACTATTGAATTCAATATTAGGTAATTATCAAAGAAAGAAAAACATGAATAGCTATAATATGGACCGTTGGAAATACTGTGATATTCAGATACTGATATTTCCTTCTCACATTGCTGATTTTACCATGAACTGTTCACCTAAAGAGATTATGTTATTGTAGTTAGTATCATTGTAATCCTTGACCATCAAAACATAGGGGTAGACATCACCTTTTTATCATGTTTGGTTCAGGAGATATGACACAAAATACATAATTTGGTTATGGCAGAAAGTAAAATGGTTGCCACGGCTTTTATGAAAAAGTGAACATTTCACCTAAAATTTTGCACATATCATCTGGACTAATATATACAGGTGCATCTCAATTAATTAAAATGTCGTGGAGAAGTTCATTTATTTCAGTAATTCAACTCGAATTGTGAAACTCGTGTATTAAATAAATTCAATTCACACAGACTGAAGTAGTTTAAATCTTTGGTTCTTTTAATTGTGATAATTTTGGCTCACATTTAACAAAAACCCACCAATTCACAATCTCAACAAATTAGAATATGAAAAAAAGATGCACAACCAATCGAGAGAACCGCAGCCTTTTGAGTTGTCAAGAAAAATCGATTCAAGAATTTGGGTGAACTTCACAAGGAATGGACTGAGGCTGGGGTCAAGACATCGAGAGCACCTCACACAGACGTGTCAAGGAATTTGGCTACAGTTGTCGCCAGAAGCGTCTTACCTGGACTAAGTAGAAGAAGAACTGGACTGTTGCCCAGTGGTCCAAAGTCCTCTTTTCAGATGAGAGCAAGTTTAGTATTTCATTTGGAAACCAAGGTCCTAGAGTCTGGAGGAAGGGTGGAGAAGCTCATAGCCCAAGTTGCTTGAAGTCCAGTGTTAAGTTTCCACAGTCTGTGATGATTTGGGCTGCAATGTCATCTGCTGGTGTTGGTCCATTGTGTTTTTTGAAAACCAACGTCACTGCACCCGTTTACCAAGAAATGTTGGAGCACTTCATGCTTCCTTCTGCTGACCAGCTTTTTAAAGAAGCTGATTTCATTTTCCAGCAGGATTTGGCACCTGTCCACACTGCCAAAAGTACCAAAAGCACCAAAAGCTGGTTAAATGACCATGGTGTTGGTGTGCTTGACTGGCCAGCAAACTCACCAGACCTGAACCCCATTGAGAATCTATGAGGTATTGTCAAGATGAAAATGAGAAACAAGAGACCAAAAAATGCAGATCAGCTGAAGGCCACTGTCAAAGAAACCTGGGCTTCATATCACCTCAGCCACAAACTGATCACTTCCATGCCATGCCGAATTGAGGCAGTAATTAAAGCAAAAGGAGCCCTTACCAAGTATTGAGTATAGGGATGCAGAGATTAACCGGTTTTACTATTAACCGCGCTTTAAAACGTCACGGTTAATTAATCGTAAAAGCTCCACTAAACCGAGTGTTTCTGTTGCACGGAACGGAACTTTGCAAAACAAAAACAAAAAAGTTACACTACCGGAGCACCAGCTTAAAATGCATGTTTATCAGAGACACGGAGGATACTACACACACTAGATTAACTATGACAGAGGAACCAAACAGCGATCCTTTAGTTCCACCAGAGAATGTCTGAAGTTGACAGTGTGGGACCATTTAATTATTGCCGTAAAAATTGCTGTTAAAGAGTATACATAAGGGATAATGCATGGCTAGCCAACCTGTTCTCATTATGAAATAAACTATTTTCATGCAAGACGTGAAGGCAAGGACCACCTGACGCGAAGTTCGTTAGCTGTATCATTCTGCCCGCTCCAGGCAGAGATGAAATAATGCGGTGAGAGAGAGAGAGAGAGAGAGAGGTGACAGTTGCGTGTGTGAATTAGCCTTCGTGCATCTACGCGTCACTAATAAATATTTGAGTTGAGTTATTTAAACAGTAATTTTACCCCCCTCTTTGCTTATTAATATAATGCAGCGATCCAGTATCTAAGCTATTTTATTAATGAAAGTCGCTGGGCAGCGCTGACAACAAGTTTCAGTCCTCCTAAATGTTTGTGTGGGCAGCTCGATCTCGTTCTCACAAACCAAAATAATAGACATGATTTTCTCTGGTCATATGTAAAATCAGATGAATAAAAATTATTAAAATGAATAAGTATGGATGACAGTTGATTACAATAATAGTTTAGTTTATTCCCCTCATTAGTAACAGTGTCCTCTGTGGGATAAATAAAGTTAACATTAGTCTTATATTAATAATACTTAATTAACATTGTGATTTATCATCCCTGTTATAGTATTATTCACAAGTTTAAAAAACGTTCACCATCTTTCCAAGTTCTGTACCTCAGGTCCAAAAGAAATGTAGAACGATTATACAAAATGAAAACACCAAATACATTTGTGATCTATCTCCATTTGTTATTTTCAAAAGGGAAATACTGGCATGCATGTTTACAGAGTAGAGGTCATCTTTTTAATTCCAATAGGAGAGATGGACTTTTTTTTCTTTAGTATTATTATTTTGTGCTGTATTATTGGTTACTGTGTTATTTCTGTTTCAAAAGGCAGCAATGAATAACAATTTAATATCTATAGACAGTTTATGTTATTTTATGTTGTGAAATTAATAAATGCATAATAATCGTAATAATCGTGAAACCGTTATTATTCCTCAGACTATAATCGTACCAACATAATCTATAATTGTTGCATCCCTAATTGAGTACATATACAGTGAATGAACATACTTTCCAGAAGGCCAACAATTCACTAAAAAATCGTTTTTATGGTCGTATACTTCATACTTCATATTGGTCTTATGAAGTATCTAATTTGTTGAGAGTGAATTGTTGGGTTTTTGTTAAATGTGAGCCAAAATCATCACAATTAAAAGAACCAAAGACTTAAACTACTTCAGTCTGTGTACATTGAATTTATTTAATACACGAGTTTCACAATTTGAGTTGAATTACTGAAATAAATGAACTTTTCCACGACATTTTAATTTATTGAGATGTACCAGTCATATAGCTGGTCGTCGCCGTCCCATTTGTCAGATTTTATAATAACTATATTTACATTTACATTTATGCATTTAGCAGACGCTTTTATCCAAAGCGACTTACAATTGCATTCAGGTTATACATTTTCATTAGTATGTGTGTTCCCTGGGAATCGAACCCACAACCTTTTGCGCAGCTGACGCAATGCTCTACCACTGAGCCACACAGGAACACATATTATATTACATGTTATATTACAGGAACTATATTATAATAATATTATATATATTATAATAATAAGATTATAATAACTACAAAAAATCTAAAATAACCAGGCCTAAGTTAGTACAGTGATTCCTGGTTATTTTTAAAGGATTGAGCCGCAAAACCAGTAATTTAATTTGTGCATAATATAGGCTATATAAAAGTATAAATAAAAATTCTGCAGAAAAAAATTTACATTTATTGCTTAAATACGCACTGAAGCACATTAATAATACTATTTGCTGTAGGTCAGATTTAATAACTGTTTTAGTAAACAAAAACATTTAAAATAGGCCTCTATGCAAAAAAATAAATAAAATAAATAAACACATATATATATAGGCTATATATATATATTGTTTCAGCAAGGTTTTTATTCCCATTATCCACACATAAAACCCCAGTTCACGCTGATGGATTATTTGGTATTATTGTCTTATTTGTCACCTTTGTTTTTTAAAATAAAACCATTTGTGGGTTTGTCCTATGTCTAGCTGAACTACAGTGAATTATCATCATATCCTACGTTTTTGCTTATCCACGATCCTAAAATACAGAATATAGGCTACATATAAATATATATCACACAAAACAAATAAATCTCAAACAGTGGATCATTTTGATCAACATCGCCAAGCTAAAACTGCTCAGTCTGCTTCGTGTACAGTGAAAAGTGCAATAACATCTGACTTCATTTAACATGCAACCCACCTGTTGAGGTTGAGGACCACTATTTACGTTCTTCACACAGAAACATAATTAATATTTCTCATAGGTGAGGCTATTTATAGCATAGGTAGGACTATATCATGGCCACAAATTAAGAATTATTTCCCCAGACTTAATTCGTGAACCGCTCATATTACACAGCTCTGTTCTGCCGAAGTACTCGGAGATGCGCCACCAAGCGTTTGATAGGAACTTAATCTAACAAATTCGTCATAAGTTTAAAAAACAAACATTTGCTAGTTGATTCTAACTAAAATTGCTGTTGTTAGCACTTAATATTTCTATAGTACAGCAAAATATCTTAGATCAGTCATAAAAACGTATATAAAAGAATGCTCATGCGCATTTACGTCTACACCAATCAGGTCTGCTGTACTATAAACCAATAAAATTCGGCGGTGGTGGAGCGACACGTGTCGCCCCACCTTAATGTATCGCCCCGCCCCATCGTCCAGGGTGCACTCTGGAGCTACTCGTCTAATCCTATTCAATGATCTATGCTAAGCTAAACTAAAAATGGCGATCAGCTGAATGGATTCAAAAATGGTAAAACACAACTGTTTAACTCTAGGGGAGTTGTAAAATAAGCCTATTTTCAAAAACAGTGGAGTGTTCCTTTAACAAATTAGGCTTCAGTACCCAGGGTAAACAGGAGATGTCCCCATATACAAAGCTCGTTCTCTTATTTCAGGGAACTGAGGTTACGTCAGTAAGTTAGTTTGCACCCATGAGGAGGGGAAAAGTATGAATGTTGTGTTTACAAACAATATGTACTAAAATGTCAGCATAGTGCTCCTTTAAACATTTGCGGCATTGAATATTATGAATTGACATATAATTGACTTACTTTTAGGTCGCTCCCGAGATAGACTTCGCCGTCCTTTTTCAGCTGCAAATAAAATAACATACTTAATTTCAAATTTAACAAAAGATCTTTATGAAATGATCTTCATTTAAATAAATAATGTCTCAACAATTATACCACATTATTTAGCCACAGTTTAAAAAAAACAAGGCTATAAAAAAACAAGCATATTAAAGCAGCAGTTGAATCTCTCATCACAAAATGCAATTTGTGCAACATACGTTTTTGCATATTCAATGTACAATAAATAGCCAAGTGTAAATGAATGTAATTATTTTTCATTGTGAGATTTGTTGTTTTGTCTCACACCAATGATGCACTGATGACTGTATCTATCTGATATTGAAAGCAGCATGTGTAGTTGCCAATCGTTAAATATTCTGGTTATTAGTAGAGGTCGACAGATATGGGTTTTTCTCTGAACGATGCCGATATTTAGAAATCAGGGCAGACGATGGCCGATATATTATGCAGATTATTTGGGCTGATATGTTTGGCCGATTTTTTTCTTCTTTTTTTTCTTCATCTCATACAATCTAAGTCAAGTAATAAGAAGTAAAGTGATACATAAAATTGCTTAAATTAAACATTTATTAATTTCATTTATCTTTAAATTATTGAAGATGTAAATTTTTTGGCAAACAAAGGGAATTTACTATTAAAATTGAAACATGTTAGAAATGTTGTGATCATTCCTTAAAAAGAGTTGTATTATTAGAGTTGCACAGATCAGCTGTACCACAGCATGTCACAGCACAGCAGCAAACAGGAACACGTATACTAAAGTTACATAGACATTTCTTGTGAGCGCGTTATTTGAGCGGACTAAGATATTCCGGTGAGCATGAGCGATAACGGAGCAGAATGATAGAGCGGAATATAGGTTGTTTGCAAACACGTGAATCTGATGATGCGCGAAATGCAGCTGGAGGGAAGGAAGTGATTTTTTCTCCATAGGAATCAGTAGCAGAAACTCAAGATGCCTGTGTTTTGTGCTGTTTATGAATGCTCAAATCGACCAAACCGAGAAAACACAAGCTTTCATTGTGTACAAAATGTGTTTTTCATTGGGGGGGGAAAGTCAAGGAATTGACTGAAAAACGCAGGAAAAAGTGGCTTGTAAACCTGCGTCTGCGGTAGAGCCCTGCAAGCCCGTCGGGGCCCGACACGCTGAGTTCATTTGGGCCTGGTTCGGGACGGTTTTTTTTTTTTTACAGATTGGGCGCGGATTAAACTCGGGCTCATTTAGCTTCTCACCTTTTATTGTGCCCAAATACACACACACCACACATGTACTGTATGAAATATTGTTATAATAATTATATTATAAATATTATACATCACCTATGCAATAGGCAAGTACTTAACGCATATTATACGCACGCATTAGCATACAGGTGACCAGTGAGCATGCAGAGCATCAGGGAGAAGTTGGAGCGTGGGAAGTTACTAAAACTGCCCAATGCTTCGGGAAAAGCTGCATTTTGGAAGAGTTTTGTCTGTATTGATATTTGTGGGCATGATTGTCGGTGGTGGTAGTTATGTTTGAGACCTATAATAAAAGTGTACCTCTTAGTTATCTGTTGTCTTAGTGTGTGTGTTTGTGTGTGTGCGTGCGTAAGTGCGTGCGTGCATGCGTGCGTGCGTGCGAGTGTGTGTGTGTGTGTGTGTGTGTGTGTGTGTGTGTGTGTGTGTGTGTGTGTGTGTGTGAGTGTGAGTGTGAGTGTGTGAGTGTGTGTGTGTGTGTGTGTGTGTGTGTGTGTGTGTGTGTGTGTGTGTGTGTAGCAGAGACAGCGCGCGTCAGAGAGCTTAAAGTGATATTGATGTTGGTCTTGGGTCGGCATTAATGTGTTCAGGGGAAATTTTATATTAATATTAATAAACTAGTGTTTTCTAAGTCGGTGTCGCAAGGATGAAGTTGCAGATCCCGACTTGCCATCTCCTCATTAGACCCGCCTTTAATAAATACATCTGTACAGATTATGATTATAATGAAAGAGTTTTTGTTTTCTATATGTTTTATTTCGTTAAGTACTAATTTAAAGCTTTCTATAGATATATTTATCATGTCTAAATTGATCAAACAGGCTATGATCAGCTCACTGTCTGCCGCTGGTTGTTAGCTACTTTACAAAACTCACATTTACCGAATAAAAATATGCTCCAAATGTTTTTCTAAATTACCTTAATAAAATAACGAAACAAAATACAATCACTTTGCCTTTTCATACAAAACTGAAGTATTCTAATTGCTGAAATAGTATAATATAAGCTGTTTTGGGAGAAGGGAAAGATAAAATACATAACTCTTGGTAACATTACGTATTTGGTAAAATGCAACTCTTATAAGCTGTTGGACACGGGCCGGGCTAGGGCCTATATTTTAATGACGTCATGTGCAAACAACCTATTGAACGAAGCGTCACGCGGCGCAGTGATGACGGCTGAGAGAGTTCTCTCTTCTAAAAGTTAGCAGGCAGAGGGGGACAGCACAGGGTTATCGTTGTGCCAGTGGAATGGCAATCTGCTTGGCGCACGAGGCAGCGTCACGTGCTGCTTGCAGACGCGCTTGTATATTAATCGGCCTAATTTGCAGCACAATCGGGCGATCCCGATTAATTAAAAAATGCCAAAAATCGTCCGATCAATCGGTTGACCTCTAGTTATTAGGCCTACTATTTCTTTCTTGCATTCTCATTCAAAATAATGTTTGCTGCCTGTGCTTGGGTGGATCTCTGTAAATTTAACATACTCAAGGTTTAAAAATAAATGTGTTTTTTTTTGTTGCTATATAAGGAAAATAACACAGGAATACTAGCTTATATATGTTTTGTGATCAGGAATGCCAAAACTTAAGATAAAATAATACGCACCCTTGAAGCGGTTAAGTAATGTTGAAAATGTGAAAGTTATCAGTATAATTTCATATGGTGACAAACGTTGCCTATTGTTAATATTCAATTATAAAATAAACGTTGCCTATTGTTAAAACGTTGCTTATTGTTGCCTAACGTTGCCTATTGTTAATATATTGTTAATAAAACACCTCAACAAAATATAAAATCAGAAAAAGCGCATGTCAGAACAGCACATGAAATAAATGTTTAGCCGGAAAGGCTTTAAAGCAGAAGTACTTTTGTGAGTGCAATGTCCCGTGAGACCAAGTACTCCAGAGTGCAATCTGGAGTACAATCTTAGGGCAGGGCGACACATTGGGGCGGGGCAACACATGGGCGCTCTGCCCACCCCCAATTCCATTGGTTTATAACACGCAAATCTTATTGGTGTAGACCCGCATACACATTCTTTTGTGTACGATTTTGTAAAATTGATTTGGCCATATTACATAAATATTACATGCTAACTCTAGAATCATAGGCCTATCTTAATTATTATCTGTTTAGTAACCATGGTAATTTTAGTCAGATTAAGTCATTGTTTAAAACTCTTGATGACATCACCTCCGGGTTCTTCAGGCTGAGCAGCGCTTCATTCATATTTCCTTGAGGATCGGCGGAACAGCACCAAGTTGGGATTTTATACGCAAATGATGACAATTTACTGTATTTTAGGGATGGACAAAAACTGATTTTACAGTTTTTTTGTTGTTGTTTAAATATACGTTGCTCAATGCGTCACAGACTTGTAGGTTATAAAGTGCTAATAAAATGTTTTCATGGCAAGCTCAATGTTTCTTTGTTTATATCTTAATGAAATATTTGAGCCTATATTGACTTCAATGACTCCTATCTTAAAGTAAATAAGTCTGTGACATCAGATATTAAAAATCAAATTATTTATGTATCCACACATCATTGTGTGTACGTGTTAATCTGTGTATGGGATGGATTTAGATTCAGTTATTAACACTCGATCATTGTAGCCATATAGCCCTGCATAACTATCGAATATTAAATAACTCAGAGCTGTAAATCTGTGCAATAGGTACATGAGCACTTTTAATGAGTAAAAGAGACCTTCCCTGTGATTAATATTTTGTATATATTAAAGACTATAATAACTACTAAAAATCTCAAATCAGTAGGCCTAATATAATACAGTGAATCCTGTTTTTAAAGGACTGAGACCAGTAATTTAATTTGTGCATATAGACAATATATAAAAGTATAAATGAAGTTTAGAAACGTAGTTTATAAACTAAGTTCGGGAGGAGCATGTCAGATACTCAGGCTAATTAGCACAGAATCTAGGTAATCAGCCTTGGACATAAATACAGCTGTCTTACCTCCATCTAGTTGACGGTTAAGCAGCATTCGGTGGCACCATTTACCATTACATCACAGACTCAACATTTCCGTCCAAACAACGAGACCCATGTTGGGGTTTTCGTAACCTCCGGTCAATCTGCCGGCCCCAGGATCATCTATTTTTTTTTTTTTTTTTTTTTTCACCAGACACGGCCGCCGAGCTCCGGGCTTCGTCACGACCGCTGCTCTCTGCTCAAGAAGCCACACGCTCTCCTCCGCCGGCCGGAGGTCGCAACAGCAGGCCTTCATCGAGCCTGGGCCACGCCCCAGGTTTCACCGCAACAAAGCTTCACTCGCTTCCCGCTTCGGCTCCTCAGCCTTCACCGCGGCTCTCCCAGCTGCAGCGCAAGTATGCAGCCGGGCCTCTAGCTTCTAGTTTCAGATGCTAACGCGAGGCGGCCTCCGTTAGCACGCAACCACCAATGTTGCCAATAATTCTCAGGGGAAATCTCCAAAGGCAGGTATTTGTTGATAAAAGTCGTTAAAAGACCTCGCGAAGACATTGGATGTTAACGTCACTATGTAACCATGACACCATGCCCAGAATATACACCGGACGTACTTAAACCTCCGTATTTTTACCAGCATTTAATTGGCATAGCATTCCTTAGACATTTAAGCTGGATGAGATAAATGCGTTTTGCGAATACACTCTTGATCACCGCGGACCAACAGGAAAATGAACGTGCACGAGGTATTCTCATTCAACCTGTGCTATATTAATGTTTTGTTTTTGACCTAAATCATAGAGACACGGACCTTGATTTGCATATGCATTTCAGAGGGCTAAATAGAGCCCCTTCACAACAGATTTAGTTCCCAAACAACTGTCAGTTTTGACCCAAATATGAATTTCAGTTACATAATTAATCCAAATTTCGACAGTAATAAATTATGTTGCAGCATCAGTTGCGCATGTATCCCCAAGATCTCCCGGTTCTCTCTTGTGCATTTAATTTCACCGTAAACATCACTCTAAACAGATCATTTGAATCAGTGAATTGTCGACTAGAGAACAGCTGCTATCGGATCATTCCAACTTGTGAAGGAAGCGTTGGAGCAATTTGCAAACTAATTTTACAGGTTCACAAAAAAAAAACAAAAAAAAAAACAGCTTGTTTATGAATCAGACACTGCTCCTACGTCCCAGAGCACATTATATACATTATAAGGAGTAACGGCATGTTTCACGATACGTAGCGAAGTAAAAAGTGCAATCTTTGGAACGCAGTAAAGTTACTAAATAAACGACTCCAGAAACTACAGGTATTAGAAAATGTACGGTAGCGAAGTAAGCTACTTCGTTACTGACCACCAGCTGCCCTGCTAAACGTCACAACCATTTTTCCATGGCCTATACAGCTGCAGGCGCAAGCTCGAAGCTGCCTCCGCTTGCAACACAGCCCCACACATCTCAGTCTTTTTCCTTCCGCTATGAATAACTCTCTTTTTCCTTTACAGTGGCCTCCAGCTCCCGTAGCAGACACTAGCGTGAGGCTACCTCCATTAGCAGAGCAGGCTACGATAGCTCTTCAGGACCTCCTTCCTGTGGCCTACAGCTACGGCAGTCAAAGCAAGCACAACGAAGCATGCAAAGCATGCCGTCATTTTTACCATGACACCATAGACAGTGGGAGATCTATTAAGCCGCATCTACGCACGGATCTCTGTTGAAATGGAAGTTACGGGGTTTATCACGTCCGTATTTAAGACGTAACTGCCCGTGTTTACATTAATTTTGTGTCATAACCATTTTGAGACGCAAGAACATTAACCCCCGCAAGCGGCTCACAACGTTCGAGCACAGATCTTAGCAGAAATTCAGGAAGTTGGCTCCAGAGGCGGACAAATTCCCAACCCCAGAACCTCCATATTCAGAATTAATATTTACATAAGCCACCCGCTAAAACCCCTCCTGGACAAATCACTCGACACCATCCTCCAGGCTGTCTCCCCTAGAACACTCCAAACATACGTGACAGCATGGAAATGCTTCAAGTCGTTCCATCTGTCTCAAAATATTCCGTTCCCTGAATTTTCTCTACTCTCAATAACCTCTTTTATCTCTTTTCTCAACAGCATTAAATGCCTCCAAGTCAGCTCCATCAAAAGCTACATAAGCGGTATCCAATTTTTCCACAAGCTATTGTACGGTGCTCCATCGCCCGAAATTAACAATTCTCAAACCGCGATGTTGATAAGAGGAATCCAGTGATCCCGACTGTGGCGAGGGGAGCGTGGGAAGGTGGAACGCGTGAAGGGGAGAGCGGGTTCTGAGACGAGCGGTGAAACGATTGGCAAGTGAATGATGACTAACACCTGTGTCTAATTCCAGTGATTGTCGGAAAGACTAGAAAAGGCCCGCAGTCCTAGGGAAAGAAAGAGAGAGGGCGATTGTGAGCACAGACAGCGAGAGAGAGCAGCACCGAAGAAGACGGAGAGCCGAGCCCCCGAAGAAGAGACAGCCCCGGCTTTATTTACGTTTTTGTGATTTTGATTTGTTTGATTAAACAGCAGTTTGTGGCTCGTCACCCCTGACTTCCTCGTCCTCCTTCCTTGAACCCCGAACCTTGCTACACCGACCTACTCGTCCCGATTCCAGACTACCCATTACTCTAGACATCCTCACCAAGTGCATCCACACCCTCCGCACGTGTTACCAGCCCCCCAGTACCGCCCGTACACTCGACACCATGTTCATTTTAGCCTTTTTTGGGTTTTTAAGATGCGCCGAACTAACCGCCTCCTCTAAATTCGACCCAGCCATCAACCCCACAATCTCAGATCTAACCATCCTCGATAGCGAAACCATCTCCTTTTTGATCAAACAAAGCAAAACAGACCAAATCAAGAAAGGTCATTTTGTTTATATTTTCAACCTCTCTTCACCTATCCAACCTTACCAAGCCGTCCACGAGTACCTCCGCCTCAGGATTTCCCAGGCCAAATCCCCCCTCGAACCCTTATTTTTAGACCACGCCGAGAATCCAGTCAGTCGCACCTGGTTCCAAAAACAGCTCAAATCCGTCCTGCTATCAGCAGGTATCTCAGCAACAAATTTTTCCAGCCACTCCTTTCGCATCAGGGCAGCGACATCAGCGGCCCAAAAAGGCCTCACTAAACACCAAATCCAAACCTTAGGTAGATGGTCTTCAGAAGCTTTTCAAAGCTACATCCGAACGGACCAGTTCCACATCAAATCAGCCCACCAAACTCTCATTTCATAAACCCGGTGCGAGCTTTCCTGGCTTTTTCTTACCTGTCCAAATCACACGCTTGGCGAGGCTCCCACTTCTGACACCGTGAACCACCACTTCTGGCCAGAGCCTCCCAGCCAAAAAACTTGCCTTTTCAACCCTGCGGCCGGAGAGTCTCACCCATCCAGGCTGCGAGCTTCCATCTCCAGTCAGGTGACGGCGAGTGCCTCCCGGCTACCCAACTTTACCTTTCCGTCTTTACCTGTCCGACAGTGAGTCTTAATCTCCCATCGGACGCCGGTGCGAGCCCCCCGGCCAGGCGACCTTACCTTTTCCACCTTACCCATCCAGACCGCGAGCATTTTCCTCCGGTCGGATGTTGGCGAGAGCCTCCTGGCCACAAAACTTGCCTTTCTGTCTTTACCTGTCCAACACAGCGAGTCTTGATCTCCCGTTGGACGCCGGCGAGAGCCTCCCGGCCAGACAACCTTACCTTTCAAACCTGTTGCTCGACGAGGCTTACCCGTCCGACACGGCGATTCTGAAACCACAGTCGGACGTCGGCGAGAGCCTCCGGGACAAACAGCCTTACCTTTTCAAACCTATTGCTCGACGAGGCTTACCCGTCCGACACGGTGATTCTGAAACCACAGTCGGACATCGGCGAGAGCCTCCGGGACAGACAAACTTTCCTTTTCCATCCTGCGGCCGGCAAGGCCTACCCAACCACGCTGCCGGTTGACTGCGAGGCCTTCCGACCCCTAAACCTTGCCCTTCTGTCTAAACCATCCGACTCGGCGAGCCCCGATCTCCCGCCGGACGTCAGCGAGAGCACTCCTGGCCAGACAATCTTATCTTTTCAAGTCCACGCTCGACAAGGCTTACCCGTCCGACACGGCAGTTCTGAAACCACAGTCGGACGTCGGCGAGAGCCTCCCAGCCAGACAATCTTACTTTTCCAAGTCCTAAGCTCGGCAAGGCTTACCCGTCCGACACGGCAATTGTTGAAGCCGCCGTCGGACGTCGGCGAGAGCCTCCCAGCCAGACAAACTCATCCTTTCCGTCTGCTCACACCACGATATCGAACCCCGTCGAACGCTACGTGCCCGGCCGTTCAGGCAATCTTAGCTTTCAGTCCACTACCGGCGAGGTTCAACCATCCGACTCACGAGTATTGATCTCATGTCGGATGCCGCAAGAGCCTCCCGGCTGGACAACCTCACCTTTTCCTCCTACGTCAGCGAAGCTAACCCATCAAACAGGCGGGCACACCCACCAGTTGGATGACGGCTAAGCATCCCGACCAAAACTTTACCTTTCCGTCTTCACCTGTCCGACACAGTGAGTCTTGATCTCCTGTCGGTCGCCGGTGAGAGCACTCCCGGTCAGACAACCTTGCATTTTCTAGTCCCACGCTGGCGACGCTTACCCGTCCAACACAGTGGGTATTGTGCCCCCGTTGGGCGTCGGCGAGAGCCTCACAGCGAGACGACTTACCGCTTCCCCCTTGGCAGATGAGACTAACCCGTTAGACTCAGTGAGTATTGGCCTCCCGTAGAGCGTCGGCGTCAGTCTCAGTCACCCACCTATTTTTCCCGTCCGACGGGCGATGAGGCCTAGCCGTCGCTGGGGTCCTCGTCCGCCCGCCGAACACCATTCAACTGTCTCTGCTATCCTCAAACCTTTTCCCCCCGCCTGGCGAGGCTTACCCGTCCGATGTCCTAAGTCTTACAATCTCCCATCGGATGCTGCCAGAGCCCCCCCAGTTCCAGGTTTCTCTTCTCCCTACTCGTCGGCGAGACTATCCGTCTGGCAGCGTAGCCTTGGTCTCATGTCATGACGTTGACGCTGGTCTCCCGGTGGGCTCCTATGCTTGTCGTCCGCATGCGACGCTCATCCATTCGATGGCGTGAGTCTCGATCTCCCATCGGATGTTGCGAGAGCCTCCTTGTTGGGCGTCCCAAACTCTTTTTATCTGCTCAGCCGATAGGACCCACCCATCCGTCGGAGGGGTATTGTGCCCTATCGGAGGCTTCATGGGTCCTCTCGGCCAGATACCGCCCTCTGTCCTCTGATTAGCAGGGGCTGATGGCCAGTAGGGCCGGTACGCCGACTCCGTGAACTATCCCACTGCAGGCAACTCGGGTCCTCCTGGCCAGGGCTCCAACCACGCTGCTCCTCCATTGGCAGGCAGGGCTCACCCGTCCCAATGCGGTGAGCCATCGCTGGGCCTCGGTTGAGCCCTCACTGACCGGTCGCCCCAAAACCACGAAGTTCACTCCGGCGGTCGGTGGGGCCCACTCATGCATGCTAAACCGCTCCCTCAGAGCACGTAGACCCCCCCGGCCTGCCACCCAAGCTACTCCTCGGAATTAGCTCCCGCCAGATTTCAAACACGTATTTGGGGGGGGGAATCTTAGTCTGGCGGCTGTCCTACATTCTATTGCTTTTTGGGGGTTCACTGGGTTCGGGCCATTCCCGGCTAGGAGCCCTCCCCCAGGACAGCACGCCTACAACGTATTACCATACACGCCAAATGCGCATTACGTTATCGTGCTAGTAGATGTAAGTGTGAAATCGTGAAATACAATTTAGCAGAGAAAGCTCACATTTATTGATTAAATACGCCCTAAAGCACATTAAGAATATTTTCTATAGGTCAGATTTAATAACAGTTATTTTAATAGAAAAAAAACATTTAAAATAGGCCTATATGAAAAACAACTTTAAAATAAAACCATTTGCGGATTTGTATATGTCTTACTGAACTACAGTGTATTATCATCGTAAGTTTTTTGCTTATCCACGATCCTAAAATAAAGCTACATATAAATATACATTATACAAAACAGCTAAATCTCAAACAGTGGATCATTTTGATCAACATCGCCGAGCTAAAACTGCTCAGTCTGCTTCAGTTAAAAGTGCAATAATATCTGATTTCATTTAACGTGCAACCCACCTGCTGAGATTGAGGAGGACCAAGTTACATTCATCACACAGAAACATAATTAATATTTATCTTAATATTATAGGCTAATTATAGCATAGGTAGGACTATACCATGGCCACGAATTAAGAATTAGTTCCCCAGACTTAATTCCATTGTGAGCTGCTCATATTCCACAGCTCTGTTCTCGGAGTACTCAGAGATGTCACCACCACGAGTTTGATAAGAACTTAATCTAACAAATTCATCATAAGTTTAGAAAACAAACATTTGCTAATTGATTCTAACTAAAATCGATGTTGTTAGCAATTAATATTTCTATAGTAGCCTACAGCAAAATATCTTAGATAATTCATAAAAACGTATATAAAAGAATGCTCATGCGCATTTACGTCTACAGTTCTGCTGTACTATAAACCAATAAAACTGGGGGTGGCGGAGCGACACCTGTCGCCCCACCTTAATGTGTCGCCCCGCTCCATCGTCCAGGGTGCACTCTGCAGCCTCCCCGTATATAGACTCCATGAGACTGAGAGTTACTCTACCTAAAGTGCCCCTATTATACCTTTTCGAATATTACCTTTTATACAGTGTGAACATAAACTTTCTGCAAAGTTGTGAAGCCGAAAGTGCACGTATTGTCAATCAAAAAAAAGAGTAGGCTCACGGAAAGGAGGGGTTTAGAGAGACTGATTCATTGAACTGCTTTGCACAAGTCATTTAGAAATCATTTAGAAATGAGGTAAAATTAAAGCCATTTTTTGATAAAATTAAAGTGTTTTTTTTTTCCTTGGATGCATGTAAACCTGTTTTAGGAGACTCATAAAGGTAAAGACGGAGGTGTCAGAACTGCAGCTGATAATGTGCACTGTAGCACGACACTACGACACTACGGCCTGCTTTTTAGAAAAGAAGATCGTGGAGACAACCAAGTATAATCAATCTCTCACACACAAACAAGCACAACGAAAACACTTCACACTATCAGGCCTAGGCTACTATTAACGCGAAAACATCTTCAAGCACTGCATTGCTCGATTACAAACAAAAATACATTTCCGTAAAGCAGGCCTTTGTCCCACATGTACCAGTATACCGTCCAGCATTTATTAAATAATTACTGTGTCACTTAATAAATGAAATAAAATAATTATTGCCCTAAAATTTAAGTAACTAGGGTATTTTAACGTGTTACACATATATTTGTTCGGATTTGAGTCTTACCCGAAGTGGACGCCATTTCCTACATGTTCGTAACTAAATCGAAAGAGAAAGTACTGGCATAAAGTTGGCTTGACGTTGGACGCTTTATATTCAGAAATTTAGGGACCGTCTCTAAAGTTATATACGACATTGGTAGGCTATACACTTTTCTAACTTCAGTAGCATTTGAGGAGAATAACTTACAGTAACACAGCCAACTGTAAAGTGTTCATATAGTTCTCAGTTATAATGCACACATTTTAGATTTTTTTGATTTATTACAATAAACTGTCAAATCATATGGGAATATGTATTTCATTACCAAATTGGCTCAAACACAAAATATATAATAATTTAAAGCTCAATAGCATTTGAGGGGGATGACTTACAGTAACACAACCAACTGTAAAGTCTTCATGTGTCAATTATAATGAACACCTTTTAAATTTTGTATATGTATTACAATAAACTGTAAAATCGTATGCAAATATTGCTATTGCTATCACTTTACAGTTGGTTGTGTTACTGTAAGTCATTCTCCTCAAATGCTATAAAGTTAGAAAAGTCTATACCAATGTTGTAAATAACTTTAGAGATGGTTTGTCCCTTGACTGTCACCTACATTTCACTTTTGATTATACCCTGTATAATTTATTATGTGACAAATAAAGAAACCTTGACCTTGATGTAATAATATTAAAAAAAAAACTGTTTTAGGAGACTCATAAACCAATATTAGCAACCTTAAAAATGGCATAATAGGGGCACTTTAACATTTGATGTGAATGTATGTCGCATTGTACAGTATATTGAGATGGAGGTGTCAGAACTGCAGCTGATAATGTGCGCTGTAGCACGACACTACGGCCTGCTTTTTAGAAAAAAATCCTCATATCGCACCCCTAAGTATAATCAATCTCTCACACACAAACAAGCACAACGAAAACACTTCACACTATCAGGCCTACTATTAACGCGAAAACATCTTCAAGCACTGCATTGCTCGATTACAAAAAAAATACATTTCTGTAAAGCAGGCCTTTGTCCCACATGTACCAGTATGCCGTCCAGCATTTATTAAATAATTACTGTCACTTAATAAATGAAATAAAATAATTATTGCCCTAAAATTTAAGTAACTAGGGTATTTTAACGTGTTACACATATATTTGTTCGGATTTGAGTCTTACCCGAAGTGGACGCCATTTCCTACATGTTCGTAACTAAATCGAAAGAGAAAGTACTGGCATAAAGTTGGCTTGACGTTGGACGTTTTATATTCGGAAATCTAGGGACCGTCTCTAAAGTTATATACGACATCGGTAGGCTATACACTTTTCTAACTTCAGTAGCATTTGAGGAGAATAACTTACAGTAACACAGCCAACTGTAAAGTGTTCATATAGTTCTCAGTTATAATGCACACATTTTAGATTTTTTTGATTTATTACAATAAACTGTCAAATCATATGGGAATATGTATTTCATTACCAAATTGGCTCAAACAGGTGTCAATTATAATGCACACATTTTACATTTTTAACATGTATTACAATAAACTGTAAAATCGTATGCAAATATTGCTATTTCTATCACTTTACAGTTGGTTGTGTTACTGTAAGTCATTCTCCTCAAATACTATGAAGTTAGAAAAGTCTATACCAATGTTGTAAATAACTTTAGAGATGGTTTGTCCCTTGATGTAATAATAATAAAAAATATATTTATTATCGGTTATGTGATCTATCTAGCACTGAAGTGGTAAAAGCATGTGTCAAAATATACATACATTAATGGTTCACGCTACTGGGCGGTGTCTTTGGTGGAAGTGTAACAGTTAATTAACATAATTGGGGTTCAGGGCCCTTGACTGTTATCATTCAAATTTTCAGACATTTTTACTGTAGCATTTTGGAGATATGGACCCATAATGGCAGGCTTGACTATACAGTATGGAGAATGCAATTGACCTTTGCAAAGAGCTTATTTGACAGGCGTTCTGACCAATCAGAATATTATGTGCCACCGTTGCTATCCGCCATCTTGCCGACAGCTACGGTCTGTCTCCATAGAAATACATGTTAAAAAAGATTGACTGAATTGAAACTTTTTCAACATAACTAAATATAAAAAAGTTAAGCTGTGCTGTTGTTGGCTCCCATGGGAATGGTAATAAGCTGAGGTATTCCTTTAAATACTTGTTTTGCATACCAGAAAACCGGCGCTATATGCATGGCTTGCTAAAGTTAGATAGGCCTTCTGTAACGAAGAGGCAGTGTTGTTAGATTCAAATGCAGCTTTATTGAACAACAAGGCAAGGTCAGACAGGCAAGGGTCAGAGGCAATAACAGGTGGCAGGGCAGAATCAGCAACAGGGACAATGCAAAGGTCGGGGCAGGCGGCAGACAGAGAGGATATCACAAGGCAGGCAGGGTCAAGAAGGCAGGCAGCAAATGGTCAGAGTCGTATAGGCAGTCCAGGTAAACACAGGGATACGGGGGAAACACTCAGAATGTCAGCCGGGGCAAAACAAGACTTCGCGGTGAGTGCATGTAAGAGTGCTGCTTAAATGTGTGTGTGTGAATGAGGTGCAGGTGTGGTGAGACAATCAAGTCTGATTAGTGATTGGTGACAGCTGTGTAATTGGTGCAATGGTGGATGTAAATGTGTGTGTTGTAGTGCAGTGAATGATGGGAGTTGTAGTCCATGGGTGATGTGCAGTTGTAGTGTGGTGAGAGGCAACCAGATTCGTGACACCTACTGAGTGTTAAATAATAAAATAAAACGTGTGCTCATATCATTCCGTGGACAAAATTCTGTGAACTTCGCCCCACTTAGAAGCTTTATATGCATATGTGCGCTTATCTGTTTTAAATGCAGTTAACCTCGCGTCGCTTCATGTCTTCTGTAACTGTCAAAGACATGTTTTCACAGAGTTGTGCATTGTTTCTGTTATAAATTAATATTAATATGAGTTAATTCATCTGTAACAAAGTTCGTAAGGAAGGAAGGAAGCGGACAGGGTTGGCTCGTGAAGACTCGGGTGAATTTTATTTACAGATAAACTTAAACAGGTGCGCACTCTGCGAGTCCTAAAAACATCAACTCTCTCGGTTGTCTCAGCGATCACTCTCAGCATTCGTTCCGGCTGTCTCCCTCTCACAGACCGTGCGCCCGAGTCTTCACTCCGTCTCTCTCTGAATGCCAATTACTGCAATCAGACACAGGTGTTCCTCATTTTGCACTTGACCCACTTACTTACCGCTGTCTCCTGAGTCCTTCTCCCGCTGCAGACTTCGCTGAACCACGCCCCCCTCGCCACATACCCCCACCGCCCGACTCAGGCCGGGAAGCCCTCCGGCCTGCAGCCCCCCCCCCCCATTCCTGGAGAGGAAGTCGGCTACAGTCATCTGCGTCCCCGGCCTGTGGATCACCTTGAATTTGAAGGGCTGTAATGCCAGATACCAACGGGTGATCCGCGCGTTGGTATCCTTCATGCGGTGGAGCCATTGCAAGGGCGCGTGGTCCGAACAGAGGGTGAATTCCCGTCCCAGGAGATAATAGCGGAGGGTGAGGACCGCCCACTGGATCGCCAAACACTCCTTCTCAATGGTGCTGTACATCGTCTCTCTCTTAGAGAGCTTCCGACTGATGTACAGCACCGGGCGCTCCTCACCCCTTATCGCATTCACCTTGCGATAATCCACGCAGAACCGGACCGAGCCATCTGTTTTCGGTACCAAAACGATCGGGCTCGCCCAGTCACTGTGGGATTCTTCTATTACTCCCATCTCTAACATTGCCTCTAATTCTGACTGAACCACTTTTTTTGTGTGTTCCGGTAAACGAGACGGCCGGCTGCGCACTACGATGCCCGGCTCCGTCTCAATATGGTGCTGGATGAGATTGGTTCGCCCGGGCCGGGGCGAGAACACGTCTGCAAAGTCCTTTTGCAACCTGGCTACATCGGTGAGCTGGGAAGGCGAGAGGTGATCTCCCCCAGGGGCCAGAGTGAGTGACTGGATTTTGGTGATCACCTCTGGCCCGAGATCGTCCTCGCCACTTACCGCCGTCGCCAGCATCACCGGCTCCACCTCGCTCCATTTTTTAAGGAGATTGAGGTGGTAGATTTGACGTGCCCCGCTCCGGTCCGTTCGAACCACCTCATAATTGAGATCCCCTACCCGCCGTGTGACCTCGAAAGGTCCTTGCCACTTGGCGAGTAATTTAGAGCTAGAAGTGGGGAGCAATACAAGTACTTTATCTCCCGGTGCAAACTTGCGTAATCTGGTCCCCCGATTGTATAGCCGGCTTTGCTTGTCCTGGGCCTGTAACAAATTCTCCATGGAGAGCTGCCCCAAGGTGTGGAGCTTTGTTCTCAGGTCCAGCACATGCTGAATTTCGTTTTTGCTCTCCGAAGGTCCCTCCTCCCAAGTCTCCCTCAGGACGTCCAAGACCCCGCTGGGCTGGCGCCCATACAGGAGCTCGAAGGGGGAAAACCCCGTGGAGGCTTGCGGGACCTCCCGCACAGCGAACAAAAGGGGTTCCAGCCATTTGTCCCAATTTTTGGCGTCTTCGTGAACGAACTTTCGAATCATTGTTTTCAACGTACGATTAAATCGTTCCACCAGGCCGGCCGTTTGTGGGTGATAGACGCTGGTGCGAACCGACTTAATTCCCAACAATTCATAAAGTTTGCGAATGGTTCGTGACATGAACGCCGTGCCCTGATCGGTGAGAATCTCTTTCGGGATTCCCACCCGGGAGATCATACTGAACAGAGCCTCCGCTACACTCTTTGCGGAAATGTTGCGGAGCGCCACTGCCTCCGGGTATCGGGTTGCATAATCCACCAGAACTAATGCAAACTGATGCCCTCGTGCTGACCGTTCCAATGGCCCGATGAGGTCCATACCAATTCTTTCGAAGGGGACCTGCATTAGCGGAAGGGGGCGCAAAGGCGCTTTTGGGGAGGCTGGGGGATTCACTAACTGACAATTACTGCAATCAGACACAGGTGTTCCTCATTTTGCACTTGACCCACTTACTTATCGCTGTCTCCTGAGTCCTTCTCCCACTGCAGACTTCGCTGAACCACGCCCCCCTCGCCACATCATCATTTTAAATACTTGACTGAAATGTATGCATGTCATATTCAGTTTAATTACTAGAAAAGGGGCTCCCTTGAAATGTTTAAAGTTAAGGGTTCTTCAAGAAAGAGTGACTATTGAAGCGTAACAGGTCATATGTTGAGCGCGGGATCATTGCATTATGGGCTGAACTAACATGGATGCAAAGAGAAATGCTAATGATGCAGAGGAGCCTGGAAAATAGTTCCTTTTTCTGCATGGTCTAAGCACACTGTAATTCATCTTTAAATATGTTGCATTTTGTGTATAATATTGTTTATATCAGATGACGTAAATTGTTATGTGTAAATAGCGATGTCATCGGATTCAGATTTGTCGCACATGTTCACTTGCATATGTAAGCCTGGTGCCAGTATGTCCCCCCCCCCCCCCCCCCCCTCGAGAGGACAAAAGGCCCTCCTGAAATCAACAGGAACTATCTCTTGCATATGTAACAGCAGCATCCAAGACGCAACACACCGGGTGGTCCACACCCTGTACTGACGGTCTCATCATCTCCCCCCCTCCCCTAGAATTCACTGAAAAACCCATGCAATGTAATATGTACAAAAAAGTAACCATACATGTTTGATATCATTTGAAATGTCTCAGTGCGCCTGGTAAAATGGTCTCATTCTCCCAATCATAATGAAAAGCTAAAAGAAGTTCTAAAATATGAGAAGTATAGTGTACAGCGTAAGGGTGTGCCCTCCCCCCTGATCTTCTATTCAGATCACCTCCTGTATGTAAATAAGCATTCTCTGCCACAGGATACCAAGAAGCCATTTGGTTGCAAATTCTAAAGTCTAATTATAATGACAAGATACCACCATTTGGTGAACTTATTGAATTATCTGGGTTTATAAGGAAACGGGACACAGAGTTCTAGGAGTCTGTAGGTTGACTGCCCACACAATCACTTGTGTGTAGTTTTCATTTTCAGGTATGGTTAACTGATGATTCTATTCTTGTAACATTGGAGTTTTGAATTATTGCTTCGATTACCTGGTCAATAAATTGTAACGTTTGATTCTATTCTAACTGCCTCTAAAGATTGCTTTCTCCCTATTAGATTAGCGGATTCGTATATTTCCGCAAGCCTGCGTCAGTTTTAGCGACGGCTAATATCCGGCATCTTTTCAAGTGTACTTGGATGCAGGGGCGGGTTAATTCCGTTTAGGGACGGCGAATGCCGTCTGGTCAGACTAAACTCGGGTACGCCTATACCTCTGACTTTTGATTTAATGTTACTTTAAACAAGGACTTGACCAATCCAAAGCTATTACGAGTGTAGTACATTGATCTGCTAACATATCTGATAGTGGCCAAGAAACCTTTACTGAAGTAAACGAACTAAAGTTCTGAGGGGGCTTCAAGGGGGTTATTTGATATCTCTGATTGTGTACGTGTGAATTAACGGCAAATCTTAGATACATAACCATAATTTACCTCTGATTGATGACCGGGCCTGACGAGATTGTGTCCGTGAGACCTGTGAAAAACAGGGCCTCTAAGCGATATAGTTTCCCTACATCTGGGCGGGTAAAGTATTAAAAAGAGCTGATAAAAATAATCAATCATTCGTTCATATTTTAATGATGCACAGATATCATTAAAACCTTTTCATTTATGGAGTCAGATGAAATAACGAGACAAAATATATAAGAAAAAGTGTTCCATTTTAATGTTCTTGTTGTGTCGTGAAAAGGAAAGACTGTAATACGCAAAGCCCTTCACCCGCTGAACGACTGCCGTCATTGGGTCGATCGAGCCAGACCTTACAGTGGTGACCCCGACGTGATTCTCGCAAAGATTCTCTCCTTGGAACATGAGGTTTGATCTCCTTCTCATCAATATCCAGCTGCTGTGGTAAGTGTATTTTCTTTGCCTTTTAGAAGTTGAGGGAAATATTGTTTACACTATATAGACACATTTGTAGTACGGGTCGGAATACCCACTTTTGAGACCGGAACCGAAAAACCCGGTGATAAGAATTAGACGAGAAACATGTCTTTTCAGGGAAAGCACAGCAGCAGAGTAGATGGGGAGATAATGGAGATTTTAGGACTACAATTACAAAAACTCCTTGTTCGGTTAAGCGACAAAGGATTCAATTTGAAGTGGAACAACAACGAAATAATATCCTGGTATTCTGCCGAGGGTGCGAAACTAAAATCAAAATCAAAATACAAGAAAATTCCCGCTGCAATTGTTTATTTACTTCGCCGCAACGACCTCGCGACCATAACCGAGAACGAAAAAACAATAACAAATATCAAAGAAATCGAAAGAGTGCGATCTGACGAATTACAAAAGTTAAGAAAACAAGTCGAAGTGTTTGCATACGAGCAACAGGGGTGGGCTAGACAACGTGAAGAAATGGCCACAAAAGTTGATCAAGTTCAAGGGAAACTACTTACATATAGTAATTACATATCTGCGCTCGAAGATTGTTACGATAAAACAGGTTTTCCAGTTGCCGCAGTTAAACAAGCAGCACTGGATGAAACCGAGTTAGAGACTCAAACTGAAAGCGAAGATGATGATACTGCGTTAGCGTGTAACAATAGGCCACACAGAGAAACTCATAACCGAGCTCTTGTGAGACTGTGGCCAGAAAAGCCGAGCCTGCGAAGCCCGATAAAGACCCGAACAAAATCAAACGACACGCCAAAGAAAGCAGTCAAAATCGCAGTGTTAAAAACCATGACAAATGCGGATGATGAAATCACAACAATCAGCCGCCCGTTAACATGCGAAGAATGCTCCAGACACAAACAAGTCGTAGGAATTATGCCGAGAAAAGGGCCATTTCAACCCTACTGGGAAGCATTGATGCTACAGGCTAATGTTTACAAACTAGAGATTAGAGACGTATGGCAAATAGCTCTTCTCACTATCCCTGAGGAGCTCAGACCGAAACGAAACACAGAAATGAAATCCGGCAACATAATGAACAGAGTAAATGACGAAACCGACGAAGGGATTTACGAACGTCTAAAACAGGCATAATTAGACATGAGGGGACCGTCACATGCAGATTGGAGCAAAATATTAGAAATCAAACAAGCAGGTAATGAGTCATTTGAA
This sequence comes from Schizopygopsis pylzovi, assembly GCA_027422435.1. Lineage (NCBI taxonomy): Eukaryota > Metazoa > Chordata > Actinopteri > Cypriniformes > Cyprinidae > Schizopygopsis > Schizopygopsis pylzovi. Next base: position 60,476,198 of record CM049816.1, read on the forward strand.
ACGTACGCTGAACGGTTATTGGTAACATACAGAGAACACTCAGGCCTTGAAAATGCAGACCGCAACCATGACGCGTTACTGCAGCTTGTTAAAAACAATGCCGGCATCCCCGTTCAAAAGGCGTTATCAAATGGCGTCGACCCGGCCGAAAACACGTTCAGAGCAATAGTAGACTGGGGTTCAAGAATAGAAAACAGATGGCGATTAAAACCCCACAGCGTTGCGTCCGCACAATGGTTAACAGAAGGGAACAGCACAGATCAATTTAGCCAAAGATCTCCAAATAAAATGATATGCCATTATTGCAGAAAGACTAACCATGTAATGCGAGATTGTCAAAGAAGAGAAAAAGATTTAAAAGAACAAGCGAGGCATTACCAAAAAACGCCCTCTAGCGACGACTCTGAGCTGTTGAAACAATTCGTAAACTTCATGAATGAGTTTAAAAAACAAAACGGCCAAAATGGCGCGGCCCACAACGCGAGCGGAACGACTGAAAATTAACATCACCAATAGGGATATGTGGCCTCCATTGCCATACGGAGCATAATTAAGAGTGGAAACCGAATAAAAATAAGGGCTAATTTAGGAGGCCAGTTAGCCAACATACTTATTGATTCGGGCGCAGCGTGCTCCTGTACAGACATTCCATTACCTTTAACCAACGAAACGATTCCGATCCAAGGCATCGGCGATACGATAATGATTGCGACAAAAACACAGCCAGTTCAACTTGATTTAGGCGTGACAGTATTGGAAGAATCCCTCTGGTATTTACCTAACAACAGTGAAGGGACTGTGCTGGGATTGGACATAATGCGAAAGTATGGCTTTGTAATTCACTGCTTTGAAAAGCAAATTGAGCTGAAAACAGAAAAAACAGTAAAACAGTGCCTACCAAAAAAAATAACGAGCGTTATGTCCATATCCACCCCAGATCCCATTCAACAGATAGTAAACAAACACGATAGCATTTGGGCTACACATGAACATGACTGCGGCCTCATTGACTTTGTTGTGTGTATTGAAGGGGAGCCCCCTCCCCCACAAAAACAATACTGCATCAAACCAGAGGCAGAGTCAGCCGTTCATGAAATTGTACACCAACTTGAAACCAGAGGTATAGTCCGGCGATGTAGTTCGACCACAAATTCTCCATGCTTACCAGTACCAAAATCGAACGGTAAATGGCGTCTTTGTATTGATTATCAGCGTCTAAACAAAGTGTTGCCCAAGGCTACACCTATAGTGGCAAATCCATCGACGTTATTATCACAAATTTCAACACAAGCGACTTGGTTTACGGTGCTCGACGTAAAGAACGGTTTCTGGTCCATCCCAATCAAACGCACCGATCAGTGGAAATTGGCCTTCACTGTGAATCAAATCCAGTACACTTGGGAACGAATGCCACAAGGCCTCCATAACAGTCCTGCGATTTTTCACAGAGCATTAGAAGACACGCTAAATCCACTGACAGGGACCGGAAACGTGATTCATTACGTTGACGATATACTTATCGCGACCGAGGGATCACTTGATGATCATTTGCTGCTCGTTGACGAAGTGCTGTTAACACTCGGTAAAGCTGGCTTCAAATTGAACAAAGAAAAAGCCCAAATTGCTCAAACCGAGGTTCAGTACTTGGGTTACACGATTACGCAAAGCTATCGAGCATTAACAGATGATAGGCGGAAATGCATCGCTGAATTGCCCCGACCGCACACGCTAAACTCATTACAGAAAGTGCTGGGAACAGCAAACTACTTAAGAGATTTCATACCAGACTTTGCAAACGCCGTCACGCCATTATATTCCCTCTTAAAAGGAAAATCAAAACCCTCTGACATCCTCGAATGGACAGAGGAACACGATAAAGCTTTTACGAGTCTAAAAGAAAACTTGTGCTTTGCTCCCGCGCTCGGTCTGCCCAACCCCAAAAAATCCTTCCACCTACAAGTGGACGCGAACGAAAACACACTAAGTGGCGTTTTAGCTCAAGATCATGGGGGAAAATTGCGTCCAATCGCATATTACAGCCGAAAAAAATCCACAATCGAACAAGGATTCGACCCATGGACTCAGCACGTACTGGCGGTTCACTGGATGTTGACAGCAACTGAACCAATTGTAGGTTTTCAACCTATCGTTGTGCATACAGTGCACACGCCAGTACAAATGCTGTTGCAGGGCCAAATAAAAGGTGTGTCGTCTCAAAGGTTAGCAAGATGGCTAGCAGACATACAAGCGCGTGACATCACAACTGTTAACGATCGAATATTGCCTCATTTATTGGGAGATGTTGAGGGCCACCCACACACATGCCAAACGAAACAGGAAGCACAGAGCCCAGTTCATGACCAAGAACTTCCAAATCAGACACAGGTGTACATTGATGGCTCCCGGTACTGGCATGATGGCAAATTCCATACAGGATGTGCGGTGTGGGCTCCTCACTCTCCCAATTCAGACAATAACCAATTGCTAATCAAACTATCCGAAAACACATCTGCGCAAGAAGCTGAACTTATTGCATTACTTGAAGCAATCAGATCACATCACGAGCCGCTGTGTGTATACACAGATAGTCGATACGCATTTGGTACAGTCCATGATTTCATGGCACAGTGGCAGTTAAGAAAATTCCTCACGTCTGCCGGAACGCCGATCAAACATTTTAACATCATAACTTCGATTTGGCAGGAGATTAGAAAACGTGATTCCTCACTCTCCGTCGTTAAAGTGCGTGCGCACATCATCAAAAATCCAGATAAAAACGAGAAAAACAACAACATCGCAGATCAATTAGCCAAATTAGCAGCACAAAAGGGAGATGAATGGAAGCCTGACAGACTAGTTGTTCCTGCCGTGAGTGCGATTCAAACTATTCCTATTGACTTGAAACAGTACCAACAAGAACTGTGGAGTTCTGATGGAGAGCTGACACCGCACCTGCAGCAGGACCAACTAGTCAAGGTCACTGAAGGCATGATTTTAAGAGACGATAAATACATTGTTCCAGAAGCCCTCCAGAAACCAGTGATAAAGTTGTACCACGATTATGCACACGTATCAGCTCCAAAAACACAACAGCTGATCCAAAAGAACTTCTGGTGGCCACAAATGGCATCAGACATTCAAAGATGGTGTGACACATGCATCGTATGTGCCACCATTAACCAAGGCAAGCCTGGCCGTACAAAACTGTGTAGACCAGAGCCACCCAAGGGACCTTGGGAGTTACTCCAATTGGATTTCATAGGCCCACTACCTAGTGCCAAAGGGGGGTATCGTTATTGCCTTGTGATAATTGACAAATTTTCCAAATGGGTCGAAGCGATTCCCACCAATAACAGTGCAAACACAGTGGCACGAGTAGTAGCGAACCAAATCCTCCCACTCTGGGGAGCACCAATCCAAATTGAATCTGACCAGGGCACACACTTCACAGGTCAGGTGATGAAACAAATATGCCAGATGCTGAACATCAAACAAAGGTTTCACATACCGTATCGACCGCAAAGCTCAGGCATGGTGGAACGTGCCAACTGCACAATAAAAGAAAGCATATCGAAACAGGTAGCACAACACAAAAACCAATGGATTGATGCCCTACCCACAGTCCTAACAATACTGCGGGCAACTCCTTCAAAAGCCACAGGTAGTGCTGGGCGGTATACCGGTTCATACCGAATACCGGTGTTTATTTTTCTTACGATATGAATTTTTAAAATACCGCAATACCGGTGTCATTTAAATAACGTTTGAAACGCGACACTGTTAGAGAGGGGTCTCTTTTCACTATTGCATTTTGGCGAGGATACAGCTGTATGTGTTACTAAGCCTGAAAGTTCCGAAACTGAAGCACTAGTAGAATGTGATGAGAGAGAAGATGTCATCCACAATATCCACATCGACCGCCACAAAATATCCACCGTCTGCTGCCATCAGCTCCCGCGTCTCTCACACACAAGTTCTCCGTCGATACGACGGATTCCCTTCAATTGCAGGGTTCCCGCCTTCTTAAATTCACTTTTCATCATTTTAAGACCGTAAATACGCGTATATTTCTCAAATAGTGTTATAAATGTCTTGATTTCAGCTTGAATAGGTCTTAAATGAAGGAAAGACGATGTGCATTCAGTCTGTTGAGGGGGATGTGATCAAAGCCTGGAGTGGATTAAAGCACGTTTCTCTCTCCGCTCTAAGCGTTCTGTAATCACTCCGCTCTGGATCCACTCCGGGTTTTACATTCCCGCTCACGGAAAAAACTGCTCCGTGTTCACCATTTAAACGTTATCAGGGATTACTGAGGGAAAAGAAACAAGTAGGAATCATGTAGCACACTGTTGTTGTTCTGCGGAACACCAAAAATCATCCCCGCCTTGGCAAACAACATAGTAACGCCACTCGCATCATTTACAGTTGGGTTCTTAGCAGAGAACACCGAGCAGAACTTGAATTTCGGCGCGGGATTGCGGCTATTAATAATAATTATACTCATTCCCACAGGTTCCGACAGAATGCATCACATGTACACGTGCTTTTGATTCTTGAGCTCACTCATGCGCTCTTAATTTCTGTGCGCCCACAGATCGCGATCAGGAGACAGCTTTTAATAATTATAAGGGGAGTTTGCAAATGTGATATATTGATTTAATATAAAAGATCAATAAACAAGTACTGCATGATTTTGTTCTATTTCATCAACGAAAATAGTTCAAAATAAAGTAACAGCTGAGCCGTTGTGCATCGCTAAAAGCAAATGTATATGTAAAACATTAATGTCCACATGAATCTATGAATGTAATTGCACTCATGCCACCTCTGAGTCTCATTAAACGCCACTTTTGTGTTCTTCTGTGCCAAATTATACAAATTATTTTTTTATTAATACTAATTTCATGATTGGTAACTTATTTGTTGTATTTTACTTATTATATTGTTTTAAATATACATTTTAAAAAGCTTATAAACATACATTTTATTATTTGAAATAGATGAAAATTATGCCATTGCAAAGGTAAAAATAAAATACCCCTGTACGTCACTTTAAGGAGTCAAACGTCACCTCGTATTCGGAAGGCTAATTTTTTTATCAGAATTTTTTTTTATTGATCAGAAGGTACTCCTAAATGTTTTTAATTATGAGGACAAGCGCTCCTAATTACAAGAAGAAAAGCACCACTCTTAAACTGTGTGGTGACTGTAGCCGTATGGCTGTGGAATGGGGTTTGGTCAAGGAAATATTTTCAGTCAAAATATTTTCAAAATACACCTGTATTTAGTGTGGACTTTTTCTACAATATTCACTCATCATGACATTAAAATGTGGCATTCTAAGTCAATCTACTGCAGTGTTTCCTCAGTAAGTAGAAAATGTGGTTAACACCCGGTCATGCATGAAAAAAATAAATACCGTCATATACCGTGAAACCGGTATAATTTAGAAAAATACCGTGATATACATTTTTGGTCATACCGCCCAGCTCTAGCCACAGGTATCAGTCCATTTGAACTCATGACTGGAAGAGTCATGAAGCTGCCCATAGACCCAGAAATTGCCCCAGCAGACCTGGGGCCCCTCGTGGTTGCAACTCAACAGTCTGTGCTCAAGCAATTACGAGAGAGGTTGGAAGTGCTACATGCACGCGCTGCTCTGAAACAACAGCAATCAGACCTAACGAATGATACACAATTCAACCCAACCTCTGAGGTGAAATTCTCAGAAGGAGACATGGTAATGGTACGCGTTTTTGTAAAGCAAGGTGCATTCACACCCCGATGGCATGGCCCATATGAAGTTAAAGCTATATGCAACAGCTGTGTGGCCACAACTGTGAAGGGGAAACTGCGATGGTACCACATGTCTCAGTGCAAATCATTCAAAAGTACTCAGAATAAATAAATGTCACTGTTTTCTCCTCTTGCGTTCCAGGTCGACTGCAGCGATCCCATGGAGACCAGATGAAAGGAAAGTGTCTGGGCCCACGTGCATCCGACTGGGCCAAAGGATTTCACTCACACACAACCTGAAATGTGGGAGGTGGGTGTGGAAATACTCCAAGGGGCCATCCACACAAAAAATCACAGTCGCACCAAAAGAGACAGTTACATGGCCTCCCGGATTAGTACCGGATCCAAATTGCACACCACAAATTTGTTGTAGTTCAGGTAACACCCACCCACCTACAAGAAACATTTCAGGACACACTCGAGCACCAAAATTCATGCACAACCTCACTGCCTGGTATCAACTTAAAATAGATCCAGGTGACACAATAGGTAACATGTATACACTGCACGAAAACAAAAACAATGGCATAGACCCAAAATTGTGCTACTATGTTAAAAATTTGGAACCTGCAACATATAGGTGCACACATACAGAAACACATAATGACACACATATGAGATTCACCGAGCTAATGTACGATCTCACGTCGTACACACCTAACGAGCCAAAACCAAAAACTTTTGTCTGGACCAACCGAAAGGAAGGAATGTATTGTGTCGGGGAATGTTCGCATAGCATAGACAATTTCACCAATCCACACAACTGTTCATGGACTGTTAAGTACTGTTTTAATTTGACCACCTGTGGATACACTAAACCCAAAAAGTGTCCAGAATTGCACTCAATTCCTCCTGGTGGACTGATTAGAGGAAACATCAACAAGACTTTATTGCATGATGTAAATTTGGTAATGACACATGTAACTTATAACATTTTGTTGAAAACTCTGTTCTTCTAAAGTGTAGAAACTCAGAAGAGAAGACCAGGAGACTTCGGATTCGATCGTAGGATTCTTTATTGAAAAAAACCCCAGTGTGATGGTAGGCTGCAGTCATCGAAATCTCATCTTAAGTCATTTTTACAGGGTATCTTTATAGGCCGAATTGGAGGAGGGACTTTTACAGGTTGAGACAAAACATCAAATAAACATACATCTGAGGGCAATAAACCTAACGAATCCACATCTGGCCAGGACAAAGTCATTTGCAGATCAAAGGTTGAATCTCTCAGTAGTCTGACCCATTGATCTTAACATTATCATAGAGACAAAAGCACAGCTGTCGAGCTCAAATGGTCAGGAAGCGTTCTCAAACACCTGAATTTCCTGATAAACTTTCTTAGTAAGAAAAGTATCTAAATTAAACATTTAAAATAAAATTTGTAATACTTCAATTCCCCCTTTGAGAGTTCTAATAACTCTCACAAAATACAAATTTAGACACTTAAAAGTTAATTCTTGTAACTTGTAATCGTTACAGGCACATTGTACATGTTCTGTGTTGCTTATATGTAATTGCATGCTGACACAGAAACAAAACATGCAATTAGGGTCCGTGAAGATTTTACGGGTAATAGTCTCTTCTGGTTGGAACTGTCATTTCCTCGTGAGAGGCGGGCGTCATTTGCTGTAAGAAACACTTGATACTGTGGAGGCATAGATAGTACGCAAGTAGGAGAAACAACAGCAGAATTGCTATTTCCTTGATCCACAGCCAGGGTTTACCTAACAAGTTTCCGAACCATGAAGAATTATCTTCAGTCATCTGGTGTAATTTTTCTGAAAGACCAAGAATGTCTTGTTGGATTTTGTTCAAGTTCTCTGTTGGATCCATTAACCCGGTGCAGCATTCAGGACCGATAATGGTACAGGCTCCCCCTTGTGTTGCAAGAATGTAATCCAAGGCCACTCTGTTCTGTAAGATCATCATCTTGTGCGAGGCAAGAGTGTCCTTGATGTTGCCCAGGGCCAAAACCGTATCATTGGCCAATTTCTGTACAGAATCCGACAGGCTTCTGACTTGATCGAGAGCCTGCATGACACATACGATGGGATTAATGCTCCAAGAGTTCTTGACCACCACGTTTGTACACAAGTGAGTCCTGGAATGCAGCCATCTTTGTTGGTAGAAGCTGAATTTTGTAGATGTGGAGAACTTGAGGTGGAGTGTGTATTTTCTCTGATGGCTGGTAGGACATAAACCAGGGTGCACCTGCCATTGAATTGGCTGGGTAGGATGCTGTAGACAGAAGTCCCACATAACCACAAAGTGCCAGTCGGTGGAGGAATCATACACCACTGATTTATGGCAAAAAGTTTCGGTAGGGATGGGTTCCCGTAGAGACACTCTTTTAATTCATTCTCCTCTTTCGTATCTGATGTAGTAACGTACACATCGAATTCGGTTCTTCTTTCAATCACAAAGCTGCAACGTTCACGAGGAATTTCACCCAGTGTAGTCGATGCTGGAGCATGATTTTCCATGCACCAATAGAACATCCTTGGCATGAGTAGATCTGTCATGATGGGAGTAGCTGAAGTTAGGTTGCAGGATGGTAGTCCAGGAATGCAACACGACGAAGCTGGAGGAATTGTTACGTTGTGACATGTATCCTTGTTGTGTAATCCACTGGTATGATGATCGAATAAGGTACACGTGTCACATTTGGAGATAGGGTGTGCCACCCATGGGATTCCTGCTCCTACTGAAGGTGCGTGCGGCATGCAAACATTCTTTCCAGCAAACAAGGCATTTCTTGACATATTCATCAGCTCTACGAATATGTTGTTTCTGGGGTCTACACTTTGCGTGATGTCCATGATGGTTAATAGTACGAAAATCTTGATCATGTTGATGGATGACTGAAGTTCCCGTATGTGAGTCTCTGCGTTGTGTATTTTTCTTTTCTCTTTCTTGTGTGATAGTTGGCTCGGTAATGGGTCTAGTTATTTTCTAGAGGTTGTGGCTTCATCTGCAGGTGAGAAGGGTGGTGCATATGGATCTCAGGACAGCCATCAAATGGTATCTGCACAGAGGAAGAAAGAAAACACAAACAAGAGAGAAACAACGGCACAGAGCAGTATTTGTAGAGTCTGCAAACATTAGGGTTGTATCCTCTGTTCAAAATATAGTCTGCTATGGTTGTTCCTTCTTTCCCTATTTCTTAATTCCTGCGACACCTAAAGAACAGTGAGGAAAGGATGGACTAATGGAGGGGAAAGGCCTATGAGGAAATCTTCACCTCAGGGTTGGCCCCCGAAGCCTGTTGCTTTCGGTTCTTCCCTGGGCTCCTCACTGGTTCTTGTGTCTGCCCTATCCTATCCCTGCAGGGGGAGGAACAACCTTACAATGTGACACATGAGTCCAAGTTTTCCTTCCCTGACACAATACTGCAGCTGCTGTAATCAACATCACTTGATGTGGTCCGTACCACTTAGGCTCTAATGGCTTGTTTCTGAATGCCTTTATCATGACCCATTGACCTGGGACGATTGTGTGTCCACCTTCTGGTGGAGTCTGCCAACACGACTCAACTCTCTCTTTGGCACTCTGCACTGCCTTTGTGAGGTTTTCACAGTAAGCGATCAGGGCATCTGAAGCAATGTGCACATCAGCATTTCTAAGATCAATCACACCTGGCATCTGCATTGGGCGTCCAGTAATAATCTCATGAGGGCTCAGTCCTACTGATCTGTTAGGTGATGCTCTCATACTACACAGTACTGCGGGCAGTGCTTCAACCCATGGTACTCCTTCCTGATGCATTTTGCTTAGCCTGGTTTTGATTGTTCTGTTTGATCGTTCAACCTGTCCTGATGCTTGTGGCCTATAGGGGCAGTGAAGGTTCCACTTAATCTTCAACATTCTAGACACTTCCTTGACTACCTGTCCTGTGAAGTGGGTACCTTGATCTGAGTCAATGCAATCTGGTAATCCCCATCTGGGAATGAAATCAGTGACAAGACATTTAGCAGTATGTGCAGCTGTAGCGCGCCTTGTTGGATAAGCTTCTACCCATCTTGAGAACTTGTCTATTACTACCAAAGCGTCAGTTTTTCCTTTACAAGGGGGCAACGATATGTAATCAACTTGCAGGTGACGAAATGGCCCTGGTGGAGCTGGGGTATGTGCTGCTGGTGTAATGGCTGCTGGTACATCATTATTTTTCTGACATGTAACACATCTCTTGACTGTTTCAGTGGCTGCGTTTCTGAATTTTGGATTCCACCATTGATTTGAGAACCTGTGATTCATCGTTGCTGGACCACTATGACCCAAACTGTGTATTTGTTGAGCCAAATATGGCAACAGTGATTCGGGAGCAACATACTTTCCCCCTTTGGTCCAGCAGCCGGATGAATCCACAGTGGCTCCTTTGTCTAACCATGTCCATGCTTCATATAGAGGAACGTCTTTATACAGATCAACGATTGATTCAGGAGGTAGAATTATCTTCTGTGCTGTACTACCTGAACACACTTGTACAGTTGCATAGAAACAAGCCTGTTTAGCCGCTACATCAGCAAGAGCATTACCTTTAGCTTCCGTAGTATTAGTTGTGAGATGTGCTTTCACTTTGATCACTGCTAATTTCTTTGGGAGTTTCATGGCAAACATTAAATCTTTCACTAATCCAGCATGCTTAATGGGGGATCCAGCAGAAGTTAGAAATTTTCTGGTTTGCCAAATGACACCAAAATCATGAATTACCCCAAAAGCATACCTGGAATCTGTGTAGATATTTGCAACCGATCCTGAAGCTAGCGTGCATGCTCTAGTTAAGGCTACTAGTTCTGCAGCTTGAGCTGAAAAATGATCTGGAAGACGACCTGAAGCAACTACTTCAGTGGTGGAAGTTACTGCATATCCTGCTCGTCTGTTACCTTCAATAACTTGAGCTGAACCATCAACAAACAACTCCAATTCTGCGTTCTCTATGGGAGTTTCTGCTATTTCACTTGTCGCTGCATATGTAAGCGTAACACAATCATGAGTCATTTCGCCTTCATCCTCTAACACAAATTCAGTCATTGCAGACATCATACATGAGGATGGGTTCGTGACTGGTGCACGCTGTATAACAATATTCGGGGCTGTGAGAGTTGCTAACCAATTTCCCCAACGGGAGGAGGTGACAGAAGTGACTTTTGCTTGATTCATTAGTGCGGACACTGCGTGTGGGCATTTTACGTTTACAGTCTGACCTAACACCATTCCTGATGAAGCCTGAAGCGCTAGATGAACTGCCTGTACTGCTCTGAGGCATGGGCCCATACCTTGAGCGACTATGTCAAGTTTACCGGAATAGTAATGAATTGGGCGTAAGCTGCCCCCATGATCTTGCATTAGACATGCAGTCATAAAGCCTAAGTGTTCATGGACATAAAGCACAAAGGGTCTATCAGATTGGGCAATTCCTAATGCTGGTGCTTGACATAGTGCTCTCTTCAAATCATTAAAAGCTTTGAGATGAAGTTCTTCCATACAAACAGTATCTGAATCTTTACCATGGCCTTTCAACAAATCATAGAGAGGCTGAGCAATCGAGGCATAGTCTTCAATCCAAGGTCTACAATAACCTGTTGTTCCTAAAAATGAGCGGAGTGTTTTAATGGTATTAGGCGGAGGTATGGCTTTGACTGAAGCCGCTCGATCCTGTGTAATGGATCTATTTCCTGCACCAATTGTTTGACCCAGAAATGTGACTTGCTTTTTAGCAACTTGAGCTTTGTGAAAGCTGCATTTGTGTCCTTTTTTATGCAAATAGTCCAACAATGATGCCAATTCAGTTTGATGTACCTCATGATCTGTTGAGGCAATCAAAATATCATCGACATATTGGATCATAGTGGACTGTTTTACCGGACATTCTGGGTCACACAAATCACGTCTGACAGCCTGATGATATATGGTTGGGGAGTTTTGAAATCCCTGTGGCAATCGTGTCCACTGGTATTGTTCATAGTCAACTGTGAAAGCTAACCATGGCTGGCTGTCAGAGTGCACCGGTACAGAAAAGAATCCATTAGACATATCAATTACTGAAAAAAATCTTACAATCTAATGGTAAGCCATTACAAATTGTAGATGGATCTGCCACTAGGGGGGTGATTTTTTCAATATGTTTATTGGCTACTCTGTAGTCTATTGTAAGTCTCCATGTCCCATTAGATTTCTTGATGGGCCATATGGGTGAATTACATGGACTGTTGGTTTTAACTAGCACTCCTTGCGTCAGCAAATTTTCTACAATAAGTTTGATTCCCTGTATAGCTTCCTTATTAATTGGATATTGTTTGGTGACCGGAGGTGGAGTTCCTGTCAATTTAACTGGTTCTACACCTGTCAACAACCCACAATCATCCTTGTCTTTAGCCCAAATTGGATGATTCTGTAAGAAAGCATACTCGGGAGGGGTTGCATTATTGATAGAAATCTGTGCTGAGGAAATTTTTATGCTAGTAGATTCTGAGGACATGTCTAAAGTTAGATTTATTTGTCTCAGAAAATCCATGCCTAAAATTGCACCTGTATTTAATGGAGCGCATAGTAATTTTGTAGTCAGAGTTTTTGGGCCAAATTGTACCTCTATGGGCGGAGTTTCATACAAAACAGAATCTTCACCTATTACACCAGTTAAACAAAGTTTGGTTTTCTTGTATGGGATGTTTAAACCTTGTGCCAATTTTGTAGGAATTACTGTAATTTCTGCACCTGTATCAAGCAAAAAATCAATCTCTTTCTCTTTTATGCTACCTTTCACAAAAATTCTTTGGTCATTGTGTTGGATTACAGGGGAAAGGTAGCTACTCACAGCCCCAATAATTAGTTTTTTTCCTGGTCTTGTTGTGCTCTTAGAAGAGCCTGAACTATCTGTACCACAGTTTCAGTGGTCACTGGCGGAACTACTTCAGGGTTGTCGGCAGGCTGAGAAGGAGCAGAATTATGCATAGCATTTCTTTTACTATCTTGCAACTTCTTCCTACACTCTTTCTCCCAATGTCCAAATTTTTCACAGTATTTGCATTTGCTTTCTCTTTTAGACCATCTATTGTCTTGTTTCGTTGTGTTAAACGTAGCTGCTGCTACTCTTACTTTTGCCTTGACATCAGCATCTCTTTCCCATGTAGCTAACCTGTCTAGGTTACTTCTGAGAGTTCTGTTAGACCAAGTTAGATCTAAGAATGGTAAAGCTTTTCTGTATTCGGCTACAAGGCCATCTGACCAGATACGAACCAAGGGTCCCTTGTCATCTAGCACACTTTCAGGGTCATCAACAATTCCACTGTAGATTACAGCTGACTGACAAAATCTCTCAGTATATTCACTCACAGTTTCTTCTTTCCTTTGCACACAGGTAGTAATTCTAGACCAATCTATTTTGGGTCCTAAGATATTCTTTAGGATTTTCAAAATACCTTCTCTTAAATCACCCTTACTGGCATTTCGCAGTTCAGAAGTGACAGCAGATTCAAAACTGTTGAATTCAGATTCAGTTAGTATTTGTGACATCAGCTGCGTGACTTCTGCCAACGACATGTCATAAAGACGCATTTTACTGATCAATGTTCTTCTAAATTCAGAAAAATGTGTGCGTGCTGACGGTAAACTCTGAGATAGTCTCTCTATATCTTTAGGACATAAAGCTTTGGCAGCAGTTTGTATTTGCACAACAGAAGAATTGAGAGGAACACTATCAGTTTCCTCAATCCCCTGAGATCTTCTCCTCGCACCACACACATTGACGGAATTTACAGGCACATCAGTTACTGATTGGAGAGCTACATCTGTTTCAAAGAACGCTTGTACATCAGGGTAAATGTTATCAGGCTGACTTACTTTCACATCAGTGTTTGCTGCAACTTTCTTGAGGTTCAATTTCTTAGTCAAAGTGGATACTCTCGCACGGAGTTCATTGTTCTGTTTCTCTAGCTCTGAATTACGCTGAGACTGTTGTGTCGCTAGCGTTACACTGAATTCTCTGTGACAACAGATAATGCCTTTCACATTGTTCTTACGAATGCTTGCTCCTAGTACCTTTTTACACTCATCTACTGACCAAGTCTTGTCTGGATGAATCTCATATTTCAGCGTTAGTTCTTGTCTAACTTTTTCAGTGACTATTAGGTCCATTTGTTCCCCTAACAGTGTTTTGAATTCACTATCTGACCACAGAGGAGTCGCAAGACCACTCTTTTCTGTGGTTGGAATCAGCCTAGCATTCCTTCTGACCATTTTGTAAGTTTCTTCGGTACCACACAAACAAAACAAACACTTCTCTGATCAACAGAGGGTACACTTGTAAAAAAGAAAAACTTAACTATTGTTAAATTTCCAAATTACCAACACTTCACACTTAACTTCCCTGCCTACAAAAGAAACAGAGGATAAAACTAAATTATTAGCACGAAATGCTAACCTTCCCTGCCTGAAACAGAGGGTAACTCATTTTTAGCACGTAATGCCAAAATCTTCCCTGCCTGAAAGAACAGAGGATAAACCAAAAATTTGCACGTAATGCTAACCTTCCCTGCCTGAAACAGAGGATAAACCAAAAATTAGCACGTAATGCTAACCTTCCCTGCCTGGAACAGAGGATAAACTTTCATCTCTAAAATAAAAACTTTAGAGGATAAACTTAGTTAAACAAACCCTACAGATGTATGTTAACTCTTCTCTGACGGCACAGAGGATACACTGGTCTTAGGTTCTTTTGGATTAGAGACAGCACTCACCAGAGAGAAAAAAAAATCAGTCTGGGAAAAAGGTTCAGCTTGAAGTTTCGCTGGATTCCAAAAGATGCAGATCTTTGTTTGAGCTTGAAGTTTTTCAGGTGAGGAAGCTGGAACTCTATCCGGGTTCACGGCACCATCTGTTGAAAACTCTGTTCTTCTAAAGTGTAGAAACTCAGAAGAGAAGACCAGGAGACTTCGGATTCGATCGTAGGATTCTTTATTGAAAAAAACCCCAGTGTGATGGTAGGCTGCAGTCATCGAAATCTCATCTTAAGTCATTTTTACAGGGTATCTTTATAGGCCGAATTGGAGGAGGGACTTTTACAGGTTGAGACAAAACATCAAATAAACATACATCTGAGGGCAATAAACCTAACGAATCCACATCTGGCCAGGACAAAGTCATTTGCAGATCAAAGGTTGAATCTCTCAGTAGTCTGACCCATTGATCTTAACATTATCATAGAGACAAAAGCACAGCTGTCGAGCTCAAATGGTCAGGAAGCGTTCTCAAACACCTGAATTTCCTGATAAACTTTCTTAGTAAGAAAAGTATCTAAATTAAACATTTAAAATAAAATTTGTAATACTTCAATTTCCAATATACTCTCTGCCTATACAAAACATTGTAATACTAATGATGAGTCGTATGCATGGCTACAGTCACGAATCGATGATTTAATTTCTGATTACAAAGACAGACTTGCCGTCCAAATTCCACCTGCTCGCTCAAAACGAGACCTGCTCAGCAGTATAGCCGGCCTGTTCGGATCAATTAATTCAGCAGCCAACACTTATAAAATAACCAAACAATCTCAATTCTCCACATGGTTGACAGATCAGATGGCCACTGGTTTCCAACACATCACCCATAGCAATGATAATGTTATCAAAGCGGTTCGTTCCGAGGCGCAGGCGCTTCTAACGATCAGCCACACATTGTTCAATCAGACCCGTACCATCGAACGTGACTTAGCCTGCAGATCATATGCACAAGATTTATTCACTGCAACAAGACAGGAAATTTTTGATCTTCGTCTTCACAAGACCCCGAGACATGTTTTGAATGATTTAATTGAGGTTTTAGATTTACATAGATGGTTCTCTTCGGAAAAAATGAAAAATGTAAAGTAATCAGAATTATTATCCACAATTATGATGTATACTGGAAACGAATGTATTGGTTGCATTGGATTTTTTGTCACTTTTCCTTTAATCCACCCAGATCAAGTTTATCCAAATTCCACTAATATTCAATCCATTGGCATGTTAGTTAAAGATCAGGTAATTAAATGGGATCACCTCACTGGATATATGACGCTGAAGGGTACTGAGACCTTATTTACCAGTCGCACTTGTTGTCATGAAACTCACATTTATGTTGTCTGTACATGTAACACATTACAACCTTTCTCTCCCAATGATAGCAAACTCAAAAATGTTGAATCTTTGCATGGCCATTCAAATGCTATTCCGGTGTCTCATACACAGTGGTGTGTCATCAGTGAGATGAATTCGTTCACATATGGAGGACTGACCTGTCCTGCTGATCACTCATTTTGCTTGGAAGTGACAGAGGACTTTTCTATGGGCCAGATCGACATCCTCGGAAGGATGCCAAAGGACGCAGAGGTCTCCCCATGGTGGGACGACACCTTTTATGAACACGGAACACAAGCCTTGATCGACACGATGGACCTGGTACAGAACGTCATCCTCCAAACAGAGTACCACCTTACAACGACTGAAGTGACACTGCAGGAAACCCTGTGAGTGGCCCAAACAGTGCCAGGGGGAGGAACTGTAAGCCTGGTGCCAGTGTGTCTGGGTCTTATTGTTTCGATGACCTGGTTAATAAATTGTAACGTTTGATTTTATTCTGACTGCCTCTAAGATTGCTTTCTCCCTATTAGATTAGCGGATCCGTATATTTCCGCAAGCCTGCATCAGTTTTAGCGACGGCTAATACCCGGCGTCTCTTCAAGTGTACTCGGATGCAGGGGCGGGTTAATTCCATTTAGGGACGGCGAACGCCGTCTGGTCAGACTAAACTCGGGTACGCCTATACCTCTGACTTTTGATTTAATGTTACTTTAAACAAGGATTTGACCAAACCAAAGTTATTACGAATGTTGTACATTGACCTACTAACATATCTGATAATGGCCAAAAACCTTTACTGAAGTAAACAAACGAACTAAAGTTCTGAGGGGGCTCCAAGGGGGTTATCCGATGTCTCTGATTGTGTACGTGTGAATTAACGGCAAATCTTAGATACATAACCATAATTTACCTCTGATTGACGACCGGGCCTGACGAGATTGTGTCCGTGAGACCTGTGAAAAACAGGGCCTCTAAGCGATATAGTTTCCCTACATCTGAGCGGGTAAAGTATTAAACAGAGCTGAAAAGAATAATCAATCATTCGTTCATATTTTAATGATGCACAGATATCATTAAAACCTTTTCATTTATGGAGTCAGATGAAATAACGAGATAAAATATATAAGAAGAAGTGTTCCATTTTAATGTTCTTGTTGTGTCGTGAAAAGGAAAGACTGTAATACGCAAAGCCCTTCACTCGCTGAACGACTGCCGTCATTGGGTCGATACAGCCGGGCTTTACAAAGGAAATATTGTTTCAAAACCAATAATCCCTAAATCTGTCCACATCTGATTCGCACTGTTCTGACTATAATGTAAATTCATAATTTTTACTTTGAACATAGACAAAATTATTCAACTTTACAAATAGATGCGTGGTTGGAATAAACTGCCTTCCATTTGCATGCCTGACGTGCATTTCTCCTGTTAGAAAAACAGAATTTGAATATTGCATCAATGCAAAACTGCTCAAAAAGTCTCAAACTCCTCAATAATTCATAAATCTGAATTATGAATCTGCAGCATTTAAAGCGAACCACAATCAGTTCCACCTTCAGTCGGCTGAATTGAAGCGACAGTAGCACAGTTGGCAGTGTGCTTTGGACGTGTTGGTGTTTAAAAACCAAAGAACACTTTCTTGTGAGATACCATTCTTTAGAACTTAAAGGTCTACACTTATTTTCTTCTATACTAATTGTTTTCTTATAGATTTGAAAAATGGTGACGTGGGACCAAACCAACACTTCAACATGCACATCACCGATTTTCTCAGCAAACTCCAGCTCATGCTACGTTATACCCACCTATTTTATCGCCGTTTCTTTCAGCATCAACATGGTTCTCAGTCTACCGGCAAACTGTTACATCCTGTGGCTGAGTGTGAAAGAGATGATTCAGGGACAGTCGACCGAAATCTTCATCTTCAATGCGGCACTCGTTGAGGTCGTCTTCTGCTCTTCTTATGTTTTTATCATACAGCAGTATTTCTTTAATTGTACACATTGCAAGTTTGGCATATACTTTCCTGGTCTGTTGCTGTTAGTCGGTCGTCCTCTGTTTCAGAGCTGCACTTGTGTGGAGCGTTACTTCGGAGTTCTCCATCCTGTGACCTTCCTGAAGCTCAAACCCATGAAATACAGGATTGCGTTATCCATCATCGGATGGATTCTGATAGTTATCTCAAGCTTTATAGTTTCAGTGAACATCATTGAACTTCATCAATTAGTTTTGCCAGAACTGCTTGTTTTTTTAAGCATCAAAGTGTTCAGCTGCTTGATGGTCCTGAAGGCTCTGAAGCGTCCTGGACCTGGTGACAACTTCAAGAGGAAAGAGGGAATGAACCAAGACAAACTCAAGGCTTTTCGGATCATTCGGATTGTGCTGGCATCTGCAGTGCTTATGTACGGCCCTATGATTATTTCTCTTGTGCTTTATTATCTTATAGATTTAAAGAGGTTTCTTTTGTCCTGGTCTGGGGCCTTGTGCCTTGGGGTCATGACAGGGTTTGTGCATCCTTTCCTCTATCTTAAAAGAGTTGGAAAACTACCCTTTTGCTAAAGGCACTTCCCATATGTTGGGTCTCAAAAAGCATACCGCTTTTATTTTGAGAACTATTAGATATGATCTAATACTAATTTAAAGGGATAGTCCTTCAAAAAATTATGTCATTTCAAACCTGGATTTATTTCTGTGTAACACACACACACACACACAAACAAACACATATTTTGAAGAACACTGGGGTCTAAACAACACAACTGACTATTACAATAGATATTTTTTGACAGAAAGAAATATATACTTGAAATGACGTGTTTTTTTTTTTTTTTATCTTCTGAATTTTAATTTCGGGGAGAATATCTAATTTAATCCACTTGCAAAAAGCCTGTCTGGTAGTATTGTATAAAAGATTTGCTGTACTTTGAGTCATAAAGGACCTGAACACACTGTTTTCTGAATACCAGTAGTAACATGTGGCTCATTATATGTTCATTATATTTTGATTTCTTAAATAAGTACTCAAATATATCAATAAAGAGAAATATTTAATGAACCCTGCATTTGGGCTGATTGATTCACACAAGTTTGGGTTTTTATGTAATGCTTCAATTGAAGTCAGACCCCTTAAAAGAACCAACATGAAATGAAAGCAAAAGATGATAAAGTTCAGGTGTCTGCACAATTTGCATAGTTTCCAGTCGTTTCGTTTGGTGGAGTTGTATGTTTGATCGATCTACTCTGACAGCTGTGTCAGTAACAAGCATGTTTTATCCAAGAAAACCATCATGCAGTAAAATTTAATGTCACAACCTGGATACATCTCAACTCAAAGCCTGTGGTTTCACCTGTGCATTCACCATAGAAATAGCAATCTGCATTGAAACAACATTCAATAATGAATCAAATAATGGGTGCAGTCATGCACACCTGCTATCTGCAATAGCCCTCAAATCCCATTCACCTTTAGACATATTCAAACCTGCCATATTACGATCACAAGAATCAATGTATCTGAGCTCATTGAAGTTAAGTGTGTTGTGGCATCTTGGCTAATGCTGTATTATTTTCAATAGCCTGTCAAATGAAATTAAGGGGAAAGGGACTGATCTGCTTTTGTTGTTTTTGTGTTTTGTTTTAGAGTATTTAATTATCACAATACAAACCCAAGAATTAACTCATCAAAACTAAGTAGACCACTGTGGATGCATACTGAGCCATCATCTGAACAAATATTGAAATATACTTTAAAATAACTGTTATTTTATTATGTAAATATTACTGGACATAAAACTAAAAGGTCCTCACTAACGGCCTTAAAGGGATAGTTTACCCAAAAATGAAAATGATGTCATTAATTACTCACCCTCACGCCCTTCCTCAACAAACACAAATTAAGATATTTTAATGCATCCTGTGAGCTCTCTGACCCGCCATAGACAGCAAGGATCCTTACAAGATCAAGGTCCAGAAACATAGAAAGGACATTGGTAAGTTAATCCATGTGACATCCGGGGTTCAACCGTAATTTTACGAAGCTACGAGAATATTTTTTTGCGCAAAAAAAAAAAAAAAAATCGACTTTATTCAACAATCCATCTCCTCCGCATCACCCTAGTGCCATTTCGGAGAGTATCCACTGAACGTAAACAGCGTATGCTCTTCTGTGTTCTGTATACCACGTGACGCAGCTGACACAGAACAGTATACGCTGTTTACGTTGAGTGGATACTCTCCAAAATAGTGCTAGGGTGAGATGAATTGTTGAATAAAGTTGCTTTTTTTTGCACACAAAAAGTATTCTCGTAGCTTGGTAAAATTACGCTTGAACCCCTGATGTCACATGGATATGTTTCTGGACCTTGATCGTGTAAGGATCCTTGCTGTCTGGGTCAGAGAGCTCACAGATTCCATCTAAATATATTTAATTTATGTTCCGAAGATGAACGGAGGTCTTACGGGTTTGGAACAACATGACGGTGAGTAATTAATGACAGAATGTACCTTGGTCCTCCTATAATGTCCCATAAGTTTACAAAGGTAAAAAAAATAAAAAAACAAAAATAAAATCACAAGTGTGTAAGAATCACAAGTGGTCAGTCGGTCAGTTTCCATGACATCTGGAAGTAAATCAGTTGACCTACACATCAACAAAAACCTCCTTTGGACTTGTTTAAGGGAAGGTTGAAATAAGCTACACTTTGCTGCAGATTTTATCCGTGACATAACGTTCAGTTCATAGAGGTGACTGCAGCTATGATTCTATATGACAAAAAATACCTCACAAGCAAAACACTGTATTCATAATAATCTACAGTCGGACAACGTTAGGAATACCCACAGCTTTCGTGACTATAGCATGCGTTGATGGGACTTATGTGTATTTCAGTTAAGAGTACTCACGAACGAAAGATCAAATCCATTCACGATCTAGAAAGAAAAACAAGACGCCAACAATCAGAAGACCGGAGGTAGAAACGGCTCTCACGTGTCACGTCACTTATTCGCGCACTTTTTTTTGCGTCCGCGCGCACTTTTCCCGCCCCTTTTTTTCCACACCCCTTTTGCGTTTTCCCACCCCTTCGACTTTTTCTGTTTAATCCATAGAAAACAAAACAGAACATTTATTTATTTTAAAAGTAATATTAAAGCGTGTTTGTTTGTTTATTTAATTAATTATATTTAATATATTTATTTCATTTATATTTAATAATATTAGTCTTATTTATTTATGACGTTCAATCATATAAAATAAATCTATACAACCAAACAAACAGCTAACGAATTCATTTTAATGTAATATAAGAAATGTAGGCCTAGTAGTTTTCTCAATTCTTTGCCAAACAGTAAATCTCTGTTCTATTGTCTTGTCCGTCCGTTATAAAGGTGAGTGGATGGGTGTTTTCAGTACAGCACTCACACACTGCCATCTTTTGGAGGAAGCCATGTAACTGATTTCTCTGCAGGTCACTTCCTCACAAGTCCATCTGCTCAGTTGAGTTTCAGGGGTATCATCGACAGAACAACAACTCAACGTGATATCAACAAACACATGCATCAGTATGTGGGCTTTCATCTTCTATTTCATCTGTGTGGAGGGTAAGGTGCACACATTATATGTCTATTTTAATTTGGTTCTAATGTTAGGCAGATGGAATTGTGTTTAATTGTTGTCACGTAAGTTTAAAAAATCTAAACCACAGTTCCATGCCATTATGAACAGACGTGAAATGACTTGCATGAACTTTTGTGTGAAAATGAAGGTGAACATGACCTGTCCAAAACATAGTATAAATTATTCATTCATTTTTAGTAAATATGCACAATTCATAACAAATCTCAGCTATAACAATATACAGAATACTGTATGAATGTTCTGACTGTACTTTTTTGTACATTTACTTGTAGATATATAAAGTAGATAAACTTTGTTGATGTTATTTTTTGTCGAATTGAGAATAAATCAGATAAGTTGTGGAAGTCCATCTCGTGATGTTGCATAACATCCACAGATCAGAAAAGTCAAGTCACCTTTTTGGAAAGCGTGATAGAACCACTTCCTGCCAACTTAATGTGTGTCTTTACAATCAAAGAAAGAGAGAAAGACAGATAAAAAAATATATATATATATTTCTTGCAAATTTTTGCATAAAAAAATGTATTTCTGTTGTTGGTTTAATTCTTTAAGGAAACAACTTCTGTCCTTTGCATGCAATACTGTCTGAAGCCGCAAAAAGAAAGACTTCCTGTATCCCATCTTAGATCATGTTCTCTCGAACCGCAGACCTGCTAGTGTTGCAATGCAAACATGCTTGAAAAGTAGTCAAAGTAGTCATATTTGCTCAATCCTTTATTTGTCGGTCAGGACTTTTTTTTTGGCCACTATGCTAACTTTCAATCTGTTTAAGACAATTAACATGCAGTCTACAGACTTCTTTTTTTTGAAGGTTAGTTCATCTTGCATCTAAATCTTTGGTTGTGCATCAACCACAACACAAACCTCAATGACAGTGAAAATCAACAAAAGAAAGTCTTTATCGTCACCACACAGCAGTTAACTAATAGTGATGACAAATCAACAGCAGTGTAAACAAGGTCATGTACGAAGCAATAATCCCACAGCAGCTGCAGATTTTTTGCATGCAACAATGCATTTTTGGGACATTTCAACTAATCTGATATGAAGTTGTTCAGACAACCATGCATTGATGGTCTAACGGGTTTTTATGCATATTCACATTTACTATCTGTGATTCAAACTGTCCTGTAAGATTTATAATTTGTTACTGCTTTATTTAAAGTGCATGCATGACAAATATGAGACCAGACAACATTAAATCAGGTTTTATTGGTTTGTGTCGACCACAATGTGTTTATGTGGTGAACTATTGACTGCACAGAACAGCAAACCATTGACATTCAGCAGGTGTTTAGAACCCATCAACTGTCAATCCCATATTAGTGTGTACCTGTATAATTACCCTGTTTTCATATCGTTTCAGTGGGTGGAGAGGTTGATGGCATTGGAACAGTTAAAGTGATGGAGGGAGGCGTTCTCAATCTGCATCCAGCAGTCCATGATCTAAAGGGAGATGTTCAGATACTGTGGACTTTTGAAAGTGGCAGACAAAGCACTCGTGTCGCACAGATGCATCAAGGGAATATTTACACTCATTATGACATGAGATTCACAGACAGAGTGCAGTTAGACCGAACAACAGGAATATTAATCATCATGGACATCAGGACTAATGAATCTGGGATGTATAAAGCCTTAATCATTACTAGTACGCTCACCTCAGCACGGAAATACAAGGTTGATGTTTTCGGTAAGTTACGGCGGCAGACACTTTAGGAAAATATAGCATGTAAATGTTAGGAAAATCGTTGATTATTTCACTGCCGTATTGGCCTCTTGAAGGTGATGTTCATGTTTCCTTTTGTTATGAAGCATCTGTCTCAGTACCTGCCATCAGCTCTTCAGTTAGTGTTCACCGATCTACAGGTCTGTCTTCATCAGTTCTATTGGAAATAACACAATCTGCCATGGAAATGTATTTCTGCCATGGAATAAAGATCTAATATAATTGCTACATTTCATCTCAAAATTCATACTTTTATTTCTCAATTTTTGCTATTTTAATTTGTTTTCCTCTGAACTCCACAAGTGCGCGCAGTCTAAAGAACAAAACAACACAAACACAATAGAGATGCAAACGCAGAAAGTCACAAAAATTGCGAGATATAAACTGAGAATTATAAAAAAAACTGTCAGAAATGCAAGATAAAAACTCTTCATCTTTATTCCATGGCGTTAATAAGCTTCCAGAAGTTATGCGACAATACAAAAAACCATTACATCTCTTTGTATGGTTTTGATATGATGCAGTTTGTTGGTCTCTTGTTGTAAATTATAATAGTAGTAAAAGAATGTAAGCATTTTTAATTTCTTTCAGGTTCATCACAGGAATCAGAGGAGTTCTGCTCTGTGTTCTGCTCAGTAAGAAATGATCGAGGTGTGTTCATCTCGTGGTATAAAGGAGGTGAAATACTGAATCAGACGAGCAATCCTGATCTCAACATCAACCTCAGTTTACCATTACAGCTTCATTATAATGATCCAGAGATCTACAGCTGCACGGCTGTGAATCCAGTGAATAACAAAACCGTCCATCTTCACATGAAAGAGATCTGCCCACGACACGAAGGTACCAGAACTACATTTATCACAGAACTCTCGTCCTGCCGTAATAACTTCTGTGTAGCTTCAGTGTCTCCACAGACAGACAGACAGACAGACGGTGTTTATGAACAGCTCTGTTCTCTTTCAGGTTGTGTGGATCACTGTGGCGTCACCGAGGCTCTGGTTCGTCTGCTTCTGTCTGGTCTGGTGGGAATCACCACCGTTATATTTCTTATCGATCATCTGAGGTTCTGTTCATCTCAGAGAAGAGCTGCTGCTTCTGTGTGATGGTGATATTATTGTGAGATTTGGTTAATGCCTTCTCCCTTTGCACTCTAAAAAATGAACCGGTATTTTGGTTCTGTTGTATTTTATAACTGTGCACCAGTTTCTATAACAAAAAAGTTATAATATCACAAATTTAGAATATATACTCTGAAATAAATCATTTCTGTTGTAACAAGGAGGCCTTCTGAAATCTGTTGTATATACTGTATATACAATACACTGTAAAAATATGTAAAAACATTTACATAATGTGTTACATACTGACAGAATATTTGACATTTAATTTGACAATAAAAATGTAAGCAATTTTAAGTCATATCAGGTGGAAATAATTCCTTATACCAGTGTTTAACTAATTAATGCCCATATTCACTTTTTATAGTGTACCTATCATTACTACACTTTTTGTTATTAGACAATATGCAATTTTAATAATTGTATATTTGTGTATGAGGCTTTAGAGTGAACTAGTGAAATGCAAAAAAATGCATTTCTGTCCTGCTTTATGTTGTTAATTAGTACACCTCACAGCTAATGATAATTAGGGACACTTAATAAGATGCAAGTGTTTGCATGTGTGTATGTTTTCTTTCTGTTGTACATTACAAGAATCAGTTTGACCAACACACAAAGCTTAGCCAAAGCATTCAATATGATTTTAAAAAGTGTTTTGTTTGATCTTTTTTCAACTTTCAACTTTTTGTTTCTTCAAATCCATTCAATAGAAACTTTGCATATTCAGTTTTAACCTGTCCTGTAGGACTATGAACACATTGTGTTGTATGATTACGCAGATTTTAAGAAACACACTGTGGTAAATGTCTTTGTTGAGAGCGGTCTGATAAAATGTATAGTCTTCAGTAATACTCGAATATATAAATATTTAAAAATGACAATAAAATAAATACAAAAAATGCCTTTTATTAACAGAATGCACAGACAATACAAAGAAATCTTGCAATGCTAGATCACAATTTATACAATATCAACAATAAATAGCCTAATAAATGTTTAAATCAAATACAAATATTAGAATTAGCATACTAATCACAAAAACTATGATAAAGTGATTGACTCTTGTTTGTAAGCTGTCATCAAGTTAGTGGATGTATAATGTGCTGTATGAATACTTAAAATAAAATAAAAATACAGTGAATTAAAACGCCAAAATTAGTGTGCTTTTTATGTGCTTTTATAGAAATATTATTCAATATATTATCCTAAAAGAGACAAATAATATTGCAAAATCATGTCTGGCAACTTGACAAATATAAATTCTGTGTAATTAGGAAATAAAAATAAGATAAGATTTAGTGAACTATAGATTTTTAAGATTATTTCAAGATCAAAATAGATATTTTCAGTGTTCAAGGGCAGGTGCATACTTAAGGATGCTTGAAGCCCAAATAATCACATTTAAAGAGATATAAAGTAGCAAACAGGACACTCTCAATCTAGTGGAGTTCAAGGATACATAAGCGTTGTTCTAGTTAACAGCTGTTGTGCCTGTAGATGCCTCTCAAAGCAGCAGAATCACCTGGGATCTCTTGAGAAAACATCGTGATTCCTTACAGCTGTCATTTCATTCAGTTTAGCCCTGCGCTGGGTGAGCTTGCAGTAATTCAGTTATTATAAGGAACTATCACTTCCAGCTGCAGGCTACAGTGTTTCTCTCTTGAGCCACTTCATTGAAAGCTACATGTAATCAACAGAAAAACACAATTACAGGATGCCGAGTGAAAATAACAACTTGTGTTTAACATATTTTACAAGTTAAATAATACATTTCAAATACATTTGTCATTGAAATGTATGACATATGAATGCTTTTGTTATTTTTGATATGTGAATAGAACTTCATAGCCTACATATATATAATTTGAAAAAAAAAAAATTTGGAAAAATATACATGCTGTAACGTTTTTATTGTTGTTTTTGAACTCACATCATCAAATTAGTTCATAGAAAGCTTTTTTATATAAATTAGAAGCACTCTTTTTAAGATGCATGGCTATTTTTAATGATGTCATAAGTCAGATTAAGATAAATTGTTCTGCGATGATACTTGCCTTCCTGTGTTTGCTGTAAATGAAAGCAGTGACAGCAGCAATGATGACCACTAAACTGAGGACCACTGCACCTGTGCTTATTCCTGCAGTGTATGATTTACTGTACATGGCAAACGCTGGTTGTTCTGGGCTGCTGGCACTGAAGGGAGGCTCTGTAAGAAACAACCAGAACAAAAACTGATGACTACTTTACACATAACTGTAATAAGTATCCATGGATTTGCATGATTCAGATGTACATATGCACATGGGAAGAGTTCTAGGGGGACCTTGGACAAGTTTAGAGAAAAGCAATGTAAAATCATGTAAAATAAAAAAGGTACATAAATTAAAGAAATAATAAAAAATGATATAAATAACGAAATTATGATGACTTAATAATAAATAAATAAACAAATAATAACAAATAAACAATACATCACAGTACATCGAAAACAATAATGTTATTGTATTTCTTGTGAATTTCAGTATTGCGTTCCCTCACATGAGGAAGATCATATTTGGGCGTCTATGGCATTTAAACGATTAAAACATCTGTTTAAAATCACTCTAATAACAAGAAGAAGCTTAAGTGAGTTTCTGTTTCTTGTAAGCCTTCAGAAGTTAAAGAAGTTTGATCACTCTGCATACAGCAATCCAGATACCAATCGATTAGAAGTAAAGAAGGGAAGTTCCCTTAAAGTAAGTAAGTAAAGTTAGTTCCCTTCTTACCTTCCCCTACTTCTTTACCAGAAGTAACGTTAGTAGCCTACTGTATGATGGAAGAAACGCTCGAGGCAGGTCACCATCAACGAATGTACTATTGTTAAAAGAAAACGCAACAAAACGAAAGAACAGTGTGCTTCTCCAGCATATACACACGAGTGCAGGGGCAGAGGAAACCCCCCAAATCAGAGTCATTTTAAAGGGACAAACCCCCTGACCGTTACAATAGACCCCTTCACGGTATACGTCACAGAAGTTCGCAGTGCGCATGTCGGGGTCAGAACGTTCATTCCATCCCATTGTGTTAACCATAGAATTTCTCGTCAAGACAAAACTTAGGGCTGTGACGGTGGCAGATTTTTACCACCGCGGTGGTAATGGACCAACTACTACAGGTGGGCGGTGTTGTGATATATATATATATATAATTCTGAAACGCAAAAATAAATAAATGAGGCTCAATCATCTATTAACAAACATACGTGTTTATTTTAGCACTTATGTCAGTGAACACTCAGCCTGCAAAACACTAAAATAAATATCAAATAAATAATACAGTTAAATAGGAAAGTAGCCTTAAATGAGAAAGTTAAATACACCCGGTGTGTGACGTCACGTGCACTACCGCCGGTGACGCGGTTGTCACGGCCACCATCACAGCCCTAGACAAAATGCCTACTTGTTGCGTCGTGGACTGTGAAAATCGCACCAGTTCTGGAGTCAAGTTTTTCAGGATTCCTGCATGATCTCATCCGTTTCAAAAAATAGACGACATCTGTGACTGCAAGCTATTAAACGGGCAGACTGGGACAATACTACGATCAAAGAGGCTCGTGTTGGTAGCGCTCACTTCATATCAGGAAACGTTAAAGTCATCCTTTATCATCCCTTTCTGTTTGCTTAAACTCGAAAGCCTGGATTGCATGAACAGTTTTCTGTACATTAAGCTATGCAAGTTAATAGTGTTGTAAATGTCATGGACCTGTGTCATGCTACAGACGTAGCCAGCTGCTAGTAGTTAGCCGCAGGCTAGCGCCAACATTGTGCCAACAACGGTAGAGTTAAGCCTTGATAAGTAAACAAATGTTTTCTGTAAACTGTTGACTGATTTAATAGTTAGGTGAAGTTTGATATCTGGCATAAATTGTGACCTGTGGCATGCTACAGACTTAGCAGATCGCAGACTAGCTTTACATTAGCGTTTTCACTATGACAACAGTAAGTTAGATCGTGTGCAATTATTTTTTGTAGGAGAGGCATAACTTGACTCCAGTAGTCCTGAATTTGTGCCCTCCTTGTTTGTGTACACAAAACAAAGCCAGACACCTAAGACAAAAATGGAAAGGTACAAATAATAATAAAAAAGTATCTTATCTATCTATAAGGCTTGTCTGTTTCTCCTTGACACAATATGCCGGTCTATTAGCAGCGCCATTTTTCTGACCCCAAGCTGCGCGCGCACCCAACCTAGGCTTTCGATGTTTACAAACATTGAAGGGGTCTATAAATCCCCTCATGACGCAACTGACGAGAACTCACGACGCCATTCTGGTCCAAGCTCCGCCCATATTCAGTGTTGCCAAGTCCACGGTTTTACCGCGAAATTGAGCTACTCTACACTGTTTTCACGGTTTAAGCGAGCACAATAACGTGATAATACGAATTTTACCAGGGGAACCCCGCTAAAAAACGTACATTTTACCCCCCGGAATGGGATTTTTACCGCGATTGGGCTAGTTTTGAGTAGTAATTTGGAGGGTTTTGTTGTGGAAATCTGGCAACCCTGCCCATAGATCACTTGAGGGATTTAAATCAGAACTTACTTAATTATTTTCCTTCTATCCTTAAATATGCATAAACATTTTACCTATTTTGAATGGCATAGATGTCGTTTCTGCTTATCGGAGACAAAGAACAAGAACTGCAATTCATTTAAAATATCATGAAATGGCAATGACAGTGTCAACGTTTTTTTGAGCAAAATTCCTCAAAATAAGCAATTATTTCTCATAAATAGCCAAATGTAGTTTCTGTAGTTCAGCTGTAGTTTCACTGTCTTGTGATATTATACCGCGGTCAAGCCAGCCGCAGTTCAGAAAAACACGGTCAAGCCAGCCGCGATTGAAATTAATGTGCGCGTGTATTACAATGACTACGGTAATCACAGGAACAACACAGAGGAGACGCGCTTTTAGAGCGCTTTTCTTCTAGACGCCCAGAACTGAGATATAATGACATTTTTTGCGAATTTTTTTTTTGTATATCTGCTTTAATATTTGTGTTATTTATTGGTGTCTTTGACGGTTCTGTATTACTATATTTTTCTACATTTCAAATCTGCAGGATTCATAGAAAAGGAGATATGGGACATTAATCAATTTAGAGGGGTATAAAGACACCATTTCTAATAAGTACTAGAAATGAATGGTCAGTTCTTATATAGGACGTCCCACACTATATGCACACCTCATATGAAACCATTTTACTGCAGCGTTTTCAAGATATGGGACATTACTACACTTTAGAGAGCTATAAAGACCCCATTTCTAATAAGTACAATAAATGAATGGTCAGTTCTTATACAGGACATCCCATACTATATGCACACCTCATATGAAACCATATTACTGCAGCGTTTTCAAGAAATGAGACATTATTCGATTTAGAGGACTATAAAGACACAATTTCTAATAAGTACTAGAAATTAATGGTCAGTTCTTATATAGGACGTCCCATACTATAAGCACACCTCATATGAAACCATATTACTGCAGCGTTTTTGAGATATGGGACATTAATACATTTAGAGGGGTATAAAGACACCATTTCTAATAAGTACTAGAAATTAATGGTCAGTTCTTATAGAGGACATCCCATACTATATTCACACCTCATATGAAACCATTTTACTGCAGCATTTTTGAGATATGGGACATTAATACATTTAGAGGGGTATAAAGACACCATTTCTAATAAGTACTAGAAATGAATGGTCAGTTCTTATACAGGACATCCCATACTACATGCACACCTCATATGAAACCATTTTACTGCAGCGTTTTCCATAAATGGGACATTATTCGATTTAGAGGACTATAAAGACACAATTTCTAATAAGTACTAGAAATTAATGGTCAGTTCTTATACAGGACATCCCATACTATATGCACAACCTCATATGAAACCATTTTACTGCAGCATTTTTGAGATATGGGACATTAATACATTTTAAAGAGCTATAAAGACCTAATTTCTAATAAGTTCACAAAATGAATGGTCAGTTCTTATATGGGACACCCCATACTATAAGCACACCTCATATGAAACCATATTACTGCAGCGTTTTTGAGATAAGGAACATTAATACATTTAGAGGGGTATAAAGACACCATTTCTAATAAGTACTAGAAATTAATGGTCAGTTCTTATATAGGACAACCCATACTATATTCACACCTCATATGAAACCATATTACTGCAGCGTTTTCAAGAAATGAGACATTATTCGATTTAGAGGACTATAAAGACACAATTTCTAATAAGTACTAGAAATTAATGGTCAGTTCTTATATAGGACGTCCCATACTATAAGCACACCTCATATGAAACCATATTACTGCAGCGTTTTTGAGATATGGGATATTAATACATTTAGAGGGGTATAAAGACACCATTTCTAATAAGTACTAGAACTGAATGGTCAGTTCTTATACAGGACATCCCATACTACATGCACACCTCATATGAAACCATTTTACTGCAGCGTTTTCCATAAATGGGACATTATTCGATTTAGAGGACTATAAAGACACAATTTCTAATAAGTACTAGAAATTAATGGTCAGTTCTTATACAGGACATCCCATACTATATGCACAACCTCATATGAAACCATTTTACTGCAGCATTTTTGAGATATGGGACATTAATAAATTTTAAAGAGCTATAAAGACCTAATTTCTAATAAGTACACAAAATGAATGGTCAGTTCTTATATGGGACACCCCATACTATAAGCACACCTCATATGAAACCATATTACTGCAGCGTTTTTGAGATAAGGAACATTAATACATTTAGAGGGGTATAAAGACACCATTTCTAATAAGTACTAGAAATTAATGGTCAGTTCTTATATAGGACAACCCATACTATATTCACACCTCATATGAAACCATATTACTGCAGCGTTTTCAAGAAATGAGACATTATTCGATTTAGAGGACTATAAAGACACAATTTCTAATAAGTACTAGAAATTAATGGTCAGTTCTTATATAGGACGTCCCATACTATAAGCACACCTCATATGAAACCATATTACTGCAGCGTTTTTGAGATATGGGACATTAATACATTTAGAGGGGTATAAAGACACCATTTCTAATAAGTACTAGAACTGAATGGTCAGTTCTTATACAGGACATCCCATACTACATGCACACCTCATATGAAACCATTTTACTGCAGCGTTTTCCATAAATGGGACATTATTCGATTTAGAGGACTATAAAGACACAATTTCTAATAAGTACTAGAAATTAATGGTCAGTTCTTATACAGGACATCCCATACTATATGCACAACCTCATATGAAACCATTTTACTGCAGCATTTTTGAGATATGGGACATTAATACATTTTAAAGAGCTATAAAGACCTAATTTCTAATAAGTACACAAATGAATGGTCAGTTCTTATATGGGACACCCCATACTATAAGCACACCTCATATGAAACCATATTACTGCAGCGTTTTTGAGATAAGGAACATTAATACATTTAGAGGGGTATAAAGACACCATTTCTAATAAGTACTAGAAATTAATGGTCAGTTCTTATATAGGACAACCCATACTATATTCACACCTCATATGAAACCATATTACTGCAGCGTTTTAGAATGAGACATTATTCGATTTAGAGGACTATAAAGACACAATTTCTAATAAGTACTAGAAATTAATGGTCAGTTCTTATATAGGACGTCCCATACTATAAGCACACCTCATATGAAACCATATTACTGCAGCGTTTTTGAGATATGGGACATTAATACATTTAGAGGGGTATAAAGACACCATTTCTAATAAGTACTAGAACTGAATGGTCAGTTCTTATACAGGACATCCCATACTACATGCACACCTCATATGAAACCATTTTACTGCAGCTTTTCCAAAATGGGACATTATTCGATTTAGAGGACTATAAAGACACAATTTCTAATAAGTACTAGAAATTAATGGTCAGTTCTTATACAGGACATCCCATACTATATGCACAACCTCATATGAAACCATTTTACTGCAGCATTTTTGAGATATGGGACATTAATACATTTTAAAGAGCTATAAAGACCTAATTTCTAATAAGTACACAAAATGAATGGTCAGTTCTTATATGGGACACCCCATACTATAAGCACACCTCATATGAAACCATATTACTGCAGCGTTTTTGAGATAAGGAACATTAATACATTTAGAGGGGTATAAAGACACCATTTCTAATAAGTACTAGAAATTAATGGTCAGTTCTTATATAGGACAACCCATACTATATTCACACCTCATATGAAACCATATTACTGCAGCGTTTTTCAAGAAATGAGACATTATTCGATTTAGAGGACTATAAAGACACAATTTCTAATAAGTACTAGAAATTAATGGTCAGTTCTTATATAGGACGTCCCATACTATAAGCACACCTCATATGAAACCATATTACTGCAGCGTTTTTGAGATATGGGACATTAATACATTTAGAGGGGTATAAAGACACCATTTCTAATAAGTACTAGAACTGAATGGTCAGTTCTTATACAGGACATCCCATACTACATGCACACCTCATATGAAACCATTTTACTGCAGCGTTTTCCATAAATGGGACATTATTCGATTTAGAGGACTATAAAGACACAATTTCTAATAAGTACTAGAAATTAATGGTCAGTTCTTATACAGGACATCCCATACTATATGCACAACCTCATATGAAACCATTTTACTGCAGCATTTTGAGATATGGGACATTAATACATTTTAAAGAGCTATAAAGACCTAATTTCTAATAAGTACACAAAATGAATGGTCAGTTCTTATATGGGACACCCCATACTATAAGCACACCTCATATGAAACCATATTACTGCAGCGTTTTTGAGATAAGGAACATTAATACATTTAGAGGGGTATAAAGACACCATTTCTAATAAGTACTAGAAATTAATGGTCAGTTCTTATATAGGACAACCCATACTATATTCACACCTCATATGAAACCATATTACTGCAGCGTTTTTGAGATATGGGACATAATACATTTAGAGGCTATAAAGACACAATTTCTAATAAGTACTAGAAATGAATGGTCAGTTCTTATATAGGACGTCCCATACTATATGCACACCTCATATGAAACCATTTTACTGCAGCGTTTTTGAGATATGGGACATTAATACATTTAGAGGACTATAAAGACACCATTTCTAATAAGTACTAGAAATGAATGGTCAGTTCTTATACAGGACATCCCATACTACATGCACACCTCATATGAAACCATTTTACTGCAGCATTTTCGAGATATGGGACATTATTCGATTTAGAGGACTATAAGGACACAATTTCTAATAAGTACTAGAAATTAATGGTCAGTTCTTATACAGGACATCCCATACTATATGCACAACCTCATATGAAACCATTTTACTGCAGCATTTTTGAGATATGGGACATTACTACACTTTAGAGAGCTATAAAGACCCCATTTCTAATAAGTACAAGAAATGAATGGTCAGTTCTTATACAGGACATCCCATACTATATGCACACCTCATATGAAACCATATTACTGCAGCGTTTTCAAGAAATGAGACATTATTCGATTTAGAGGACTATAAAGACACAATTTCTAATAAGTACTAGAAATTAATGGTCAGTTCTTATATAGGACGTCCCATACTATAAGCACACCTCATATGAAACCATATTACTGCAGCGTTTTTGAGATATGGGACATTAATACATTTAGAGGGGTATAAAGACACCATTTCTAATAAGTACTAGAAATGAATGGTCAGTTCTTATACAGGACATCCCATACTACATGCACACCTCATATGAAACCATTTTACTGCAGCGTTTTCCATAAATGGGACATTATTCGATTTAGAGGACTATAAAGACACAATTTCTAATAAGTACACAAAATGAATGGTCAGTTCTTATATGGGACACCCCATACTATAAGCACACCTCATATGAAACCATATTACTGCAGCGTTTTTGAGATAAGGAACATTAATACATTTAGAGGGGTATAAAGACACCATTTCTAATAAGTACTAGAAATTAATGGTCAGTTCTTATATAGGACAACCCATACTATATTCACACCTCATATGAAACCATTTTACTGCAGCATTTTTGAGATATGGGACATTATTTGATTTAGAGGGGTATAAACACCCAGTTTATAATAAGTACACGAAATGAATGGTCAGTTCTTATATAGGACGTCCCATACTATATGCACTCCTGATATGAAACCATTTTACTGCAGCGTTTTCCATAAATGGGACATTATTCGATTTAGAGGGGTATAAAGACACCATTTCTAATAAGTACAAGAAATTAATGGTCAGTTCTTATATAGGACATCCCATACTACATGCACACCTCATATGAAACCAATTTACTGCAGCGTTTTCCATAAATGGGACATTATTCGATTTAGAGGGGCATAAAGACACCATTTCTAATAAGTACAAGAAATTAATGGTCAGTTCTAATATAGGACATCCCATACTACATGCACACCTCATATGAAACCATTTTACTGCAGCGTTTTCCATAAATGGGACATTATTCGCTTTAGAGGGGTATAAAGACACCATTTCTAATAAGTGCAAGAAATTAATGGTCAGTTCTAATATAGGACATCCCATACTACATGCACACCTCATATGAAACCATTTTACTGCAGCGGTTTCTGAGATATGGGACATTAATACATTTAGAGGGGTATAAAGACACCATTTCTAATAAGTACAAGAAATTAATGGTCAGTTCTTATATGGGACATCCCATACTATATGCACTCCTCATATGAAACCATTTTACTGCAGCGTTTCTGAGATATGGGACATTACTACACTTTAGAGAGCTATAAAGACCCCATTTCTAATAAGTACTAGAAATTAATGGTCAGTTCTTATACAGGACATCCCATACTTTATGCACACCTCATATGAAACCATTTTACTCAGAAACGCTGCAGTAAAATGGTTTCATATGAGGAGTGCATATAGTATGGGATGTCCTCTATAAGAACTGTCCATTCTTTTCTTGTACTTATTAGAAACTGGGTGTTTATACCCCTCTAAATCAAATAATGTCCCATATCTCGAAAACGCTGCAGTAAAATGGTTTCATATGAGGAGTGCATATAGTATGGGACGTCCCATATAAGAACTGTCCATTCTTTTCTTGTACTTATTAGAAACTGGGTGTTTATACCCCTCTAAATCAAATAAAGTCCCATATCTCGAAAATGCTGCAGTAAAATGGTTTCATATGAGGAGTGCATATAGTATGGGACGTCCCATATAAGAACTGACCATTCATTTCTTGTACTTATTAGAAATTATGTCTTTATACCCCTCTAAATGTATTAATGTCCCATATCTCAGAAACGCTGCAGTAAAATGGTTTCATATCAGGAGTGCATATAGTATGGGACGTCCTATATAAGAACTGACCATTCATTTCGTGTACTTATTAGAAACTGGGTGTTTATACCCCTCTAAATCAAATAATGTCCCATATCTCGAAAACGCTGCAGTAAAATGGTTTCATATGAGGAGTGCATATAGTATGGGATGTCCTCTATAAAAACTGTCCATTATTTTCTAGTACTTATTCGAAATGGTGTCTTTATAGTCCTCAAAATGTATTAATGTCCCATATCTCGAAAACGCTGCAGTAAAATGGTTTCATATGAGGAGTGCATATAGTATGGGATGTCCCATATAAGAACTGACCATTCATTTTGTGTACTTATTAGAAATTAGGTCTTTATAGCTCTTTAAAATGTATTAATGTCCCATATCTCAAAAATGCTGCAGTAAAATGGTTTCATATGAGGTGTGCATGTAGTATGGGATGTCCTATATAAGAACTGACCATTAATTTCTAGTACTTATTAGAAATGGTGTCTTTATAGTCCTCAAAATGTATTAATGTCCCATATCTCAAAAATGCTGCAGTAAAATGGTTTCATATGAGGTGTGCATATAGTATGGGATGTCCCATATAAGAACTGACCATTCATTTCGTGTACTTATTAGAAATTAGGTCTTTATAGCTCTTTAAAATGTATTGATGTCCCATATCTCAAAAATGCTGCAGTAAAATGGTTTCATATGAGGTGTGCATATAGTATGGGATGTCCTCTATAATAACTGACCATTAATTTCTAGTACTTATTAGAAATGGTGTCTTTATACCCCTCTAAATGTATTAATGTCCCATATCTCAGAAACGCTGCAGTAAAATGGTTTCATATCAGGAGTGCATATAGTATCGGACGTCCTTTATAAGAACTGACCATTCATTTCTTGTACTTATTAGAAACCTGGTGTTTATACCCCTCTAAATCGAATAATGTCCCATTTCTTGAAAACGCTGCAGTAATATGGTTTCATATGAGGTGTGCTTATAGTATGGGGTGTCCCATATAAGAACTGACCATTAATTTCTTGTACTTATTAGAAATGGTGTCTTTATAGTCCTCAAAATGTATTAATGTCCCATATCTTAAAAAAGCTGCAGTAAAATGGTTTCATATGAGGTGTGCATATAGTATGGGATGTCCTGTATAAGAACTGACCATTCATTTCTTGTACTTATTAGAAATGGGGTCTTTATACCCCTCAAAATTTAATAATGTCTCATTTCTTGAAAACGCTGCAGTAATATGGTTTCATATGAGGAGTGCATATAGTATGGGACGTCCTATATAAGAACTGACCATTAATTTCGTGTACTTATTAGAAATGGTGTCTTTATATTCCTCAAAATGTATTAATGTCCCATATCTCAAAAATGCTGCAGTAATATGGTTTCATATGAGGTGTGCATATAGTATGGGATGTCCCATATAAGAACTGACCATTAATTTCGTGTACTTATTAGAAATGGTGTCTTTATAGTCCTCAAAATGTATTAATGTCCCATATCTCAAAAATGCTGCAGTAAAATGGTTTCATATGAGGTGTGCATATAGTATGGGATGTCCTCTATAAGAACTGACCATTAATTTCTAGTATTTATTAGAAATGGTGTCTTTATACCCCTCTAAATGTATTAATGTCCCATATCTCAAAAATGCTGCAGTAAAATAGTTTCATATGAGGTGTGAATATAGTATGGGATGTCCTCTATAAGAACTGTCCATTCTTTTCTTGTACTTATTAGAAATTAGGTCTTTAGAGCTCTTTAAAATGTATTAATGTCCCATATCTCAGAAACGCTGCAGTAAAATGGTTTCATATGAGGAGTGCATATAGTATGGGATGTCCTCTATAAGAACTGTCCATTCTTTTCTTGTACTTATTAGAAACTGGGTGTTTATACCCCTCTAAATCAAATAATGTCCCATATCTCGAAAACGCTGCAGTAAAATGGTTTCATATGAGGTGTGCATATAGTATGGGATGTCCTGTATAAGAACTGACCATTCATTTCTTGTACTTATTAGAAATGGGGTCTTTATAGCTCTCTAAAGTGTAGTAATGTCCCATATCTCAAAAATGCTGCAGTAAAATGGTTTCATATGAAGTGTGAATATAGTATGGGTTGTCCTATATAAGAACTGACCATTAATTTCTAGTACTTATTAGAAATGGTGTCTTTATACCCCTCTAAATGTATTAATGTTCCTTATCTCAAAAACGCTACAGTAATATGGTTTCATATGAGGTGTGCTTATAGTATGGGGTGTCCCATATAAGAACTGACCATTCATTTTGTGTACTTATTAGAAATTAGGTCTTTATAGCTCTTTAAAATTTATTAATGTCCCATATCTCAAAAATGCTGCAGTAAAATGGTTTCATATGAGGTTGTGCATATAGTATGGGATGTCCTGTATAAGAACTGACCATTAATTTCTAGTACTTATTAGAAATTGTGTCCTTATAGTCCTCTAAATCGAATAATGTCCCATTTATGGAAAACGCTGCAGTAAAATGGTTTCATATGAGGTGTGCATGTAGTATGGGATGTCCTGTATAAGAACTGACCATTCATTTCTAGTACTTATTAGAAATGGTGTCTTTATACCCCTCTAAATGTATTAATGTCCCATATCTCAAAAATGCTGCAGTAAAATGGTTTCATATGAGGTGTGAATATAGTATGGGATGTCCTATATAAGAACTGACCATTCATTTCGTGTACTTATTAGAAATGGTGTCTTTATACCCCTCTAAATGTATTAATGTCCCATATCTCAAAAACGCTGCAGTAATATGGTTTCATATGAGGTGTGCATATAGTATGGGATGTCCTCTATAATAACTGACCATTAATTTCTAGTATTTATTAGAAATGGTGTCTTTATACCCCTCTAAATGTATTAATGTCCCATATCTCAAAAATGCTGCAGTAAAATAGTTTCATATGAGGTGTGAATATAGTATGGGATGTCCTCTATAAGAACTGACCATTCATTTCGTGTACTTATTAGAAATTAGGTCTTTAGAGCTCTTTAAAATGTATTAATGTCCCATATCTCAGAAACGCTGCAGTAAAATGGTTTCATATGAGGAGTGCATATAGTATGGGATGTCCTCTATAAGAACTGTCCATTCTTTTCTTGTACTTATTAGAAACTGGGTGTTTATACCCCTCTAAATCAAATAATGTCCCATATCTCGAAAATGCTGCAGTAAAATGGTTTCATATGAGGTGTGCATGTAGTATGGGATGTCCTATATAAGAACTGACCATTCATTTCTTGTACTTATTAGAAATGGTGTCTTTATAGTCCTCAAAATGTATTAATGTCCCATATCTCAAAAATGCTGCAGTAAAATGGTTTCATATGAGGAGTGCATATAGTATGGGACGTCCCATATAAGAACTGACCATTCATTTTGTGTACTTATTAGAAATTAGGTCTTGATAGCACTCTAAAGTGTATTACTGTCCCATATCTCAAAAAAGCTGCAGTAAAATGGTTTAATATGAGGTGTGCATGTAGTATGGGATGTCCTATATAAGAACTGACCATTCATTTATTGTACTTATAAAAAATTGGGTCTTTATAGTCCTCTAAATCGAATAATGTCCCATTTATGGAAAACGCTGCACTAAAATGGTTTCATATGAGGTGTGCATATAGTATGGGATGTCCTGTATAAGAACTGACCATTAATTTCTAGTACTTATTAGAAATGGTGTCTTTATACCCCTCTAAATGTATTAATGTCCCATATCTCAAAAATGCTGCAGTAAAATGGTTTCATATGAGGTGTGAATATAGTATGGGATGTCCTATATAAGAACTGACCATTAATTTCTAGTACTTATTAGAAATGGTGTCTTTATAGCTCTCTAAAGTGTAGTAATGTCCCATATCTCAAAAATGCTGCAGTAAAATGGTTTCATATGAGGTGTGAATATAGTATGGGTTGTCCTATATAAGAACTGACCATTAATTTCTAGTACTTATTAGAAATGGAGTCTTTATACCCCTCTAAATGTATTAATGTTCCTTATCTCAAAAACGCTGCAGTAATATGGTTTCATATG
This sequence comes from Schizopygopsis pylzovi, assembly GCA_027422435.1. Lineage (NCBI taxonomy): Eukaryota > Metazoa > Chordata > Actinopteri > Cypriniformes > Cyprinidae > Schizopygopsis > Schizopygopsis pylzovi. The sequence continues at coordinate 60,516,183 of CM049816.1, forward strand.
AGGTGTGCTTATAGTATGGGGTGTCCCATATAAGAACTGACCATTCATTTTGTGTACTTATTAGAAATTAGGTCTTTATAGCTCTTTAAAATGTATTAATGTCCCATATCTCAAAAATGCTGCAGTAATATGGTTTCATATGAGGTTGTGCATATAGTATGGGATGTCCTGTATAAGAACTGACCATTAATTTCTAGTACTTATTAGAAATTGTGTCTTTATAGTCCTCTAAATCGAATAATGTCCCATTTATGGAAAACGCTGCAGTAAAATGGTTTCATATGAGGTGTGCACGTAGTATGGGATGTCCTGTATAAGAACTGACCATTCAGTTCTAGTACTTATTAGAAATGGTGTCTTTATACCCCTCTAAATGTATTAATGTCCCATATCTCAAAAACGCTGCAGTAATATGGTTTCATATGAGGTGTGCTTATAGTATGGGACGTCCTATATAAGAACTGACCATTAATTTCTAGTACTTATTAGAAATTGTGTCTTTATAGTCCTCTAAATCGAATAATGTCTCATTTCTTGAAAACGCTGCAGTAATATGGTTTCATATGAGGTGTGCTTATAGTATGGGGTGTCCCATATAAGAACTGACCATTCATTTTGTGTACTTATTAGAAATTAGGTCTTTATAGCTCTTTAAAATTTATTAATGTCCCATATCTCAAAAATGCTGCAGTAAAATGGTTTCATATGAGGTTGTGCATATAGTATGGGATGTCCTGTATAAGAACTGACCATTAATTTCTAGTACTTATTAGAAATTGTGTCTTTATAGTCCTCTAAATCGAATAATGTCCCATTTATGGAAAACGCTGCAGTAAAATGGTTTCATATGAGGTGTGCATGTAGTATGGGATGTCCTGTATAAGAACTGACCATTCATTTCTAGTACTTATTAGAAATGGTGTCTTTATACCCCTCTAAATGTATTAATGTCCCATATCTCAAAAATGCTGCAGTAAAATGGTTTCATATGAGGTGTGAATATAGTATGGGATGTCCTCTATAAGAACTGACCATTAATTTCTAGTACTTATTAGAAATGGTGTCTTTATACCCCTCTAAATGTATTAATGTCCCATATCTCAAAAACGCTGCAGTAATATGGTTTCATATGAGGTGTGCTTATAGTATGGGACGTCCTATATAAGAACTGACCATTAATTTCTAGTACTTATTAGAAATTGTGTCTTTATAGTCCTCTAAATCGAATAATGTCTCATTTCTTGAAAACGCTGCAGTAATATGGTTTCATATGAGGTGTGCATATAGTATGGGATGTCCTGTATAAGAACTGACCATTCATTTATTGTACTTATTAGAAATGGGGTCTTTATAGCTCTCTAAAGTGTAGTAATGTCCCATATCTTGAAAACGCTGCAGTAAAATGGTTTCATATGAGGTGTGCATATAGTGTGGGACGTCCTATATAAGAACTGACCATTCATTTCTAGTACTTATTAGAAATGGTGTCTTTATACCCCTCTAAATTGATTAATGTCCCATATCTCCTTTTCTATGAATCCTGCAGATTTGAAATGTAGAAAAAATATAGTAATACAGAACCGTCAAAGACACCAATAAATAACACAAATATTAAAGCAGATATACAAAAAAAAAAAATCGCGAAAAATGTCATTATATCTCAGTTCTGGGCGTCTAGAAGAAAAGCGCTCTAAAAGCGCGTCTCCTCTGTGTTGTTCCTGTGATTACCGTAGTCATTGTAATACACGCGCACATTAATTTCAATCGCGGCTGGCTTGACCGTGTTTTTCTGAACTGCGGCTGGCTTGACCGCGGTGATATTATTATGATGCAACTACTTATAATATTTCATAAGTCACCTCATGATACTTTAGTAAATCCAAGAATTGGATCGTGTTATACTTACGATACAAGCAGTGGTATAGTCTACGTGATACGCAGGTATACGCCGTATACCCACTAGGAAAGTCAAAGGATTTCCGTATACCCACTTAAAAAACGCGAGGATACGTAACAACATCGTTTTGTGACAGAACTTTCATTCATAAATTCACCCCGTCTGTGTTGCGATTGCGAATCACTAACGTTTTTGGACCATTGGGGCTTCCGTGGCCTGTGACCTGGATCTGACGTCACCTACCAAGGAAAAGCAGTTGCTTGGCGGTCTTTTTCGGCGCAAGTTTTAAATTCATCTTGAGTGTCTTTACATCGCAAGACTAACGTTATTCTGAATCTTAATTAGAAGATATGAAACGAAAGCAGACTCAAAGTACACTCTTTGAGTGTTTTCGGAAGCCTGCCCCTAAAGCTACAGCAGCTTCGGGTGACACTTCAGCTGCAGCAGATGACACGATCGTTACAGAAACTCCAGAAAATGAGGCTGATGCTATCGTAAAGTTACCTGGTAAGTAAAGCTAGCATACAGTACATGTTATCATTAAACGTAACTGTAATAGCAGGGGATTGTTGGTATATTGAATTTTATCCAGAACTTGCTAACTTCACTACCGTTAGTGTGGTGGATCGATTAATACGGCAGAAGAGGGGAGATAATGTGTGTGTGTGAGTGGTAAACAGAATAAAAATTGTATATCTCCTTATTTCAGATGATGAGAGAAATGAGAACTGAACTGATCTCGATTTTAGGCTATTAAACGAATTAATGCATCATAACACAATCAAACATTACACATCTGTTAATTAACACAATTAATTAGCCCCCCAATAATTTCATATTATGATATATATATATATATATATATATATATATTAGTATACGTTTTTAAAAGAGGCCATTTTCGGCTTCAGTTTCGGTTTTCGGCCAAGTGCATTCTAAATTTTCGGTTTCTGCCCAGAATTTTCATTTCGGTGCATCACTACAAAACTGCCTACCCTACCTTTATGCTTTTATACGGCATGATGAAACCTCCTGGGACTGTGCTTGCTTAATCACCCATATCCTAACAGTACTATTTTAGCCATACACACTGTACGGACATCTCGGCCGCATTTTCATCAGTAACCCACATCTGCAGAGATGTAATGTGACTATATCAGCTTGTAAGCTTGAAGCACAAACATGAGCGCAGCCCTACAATGAAACAGAGACTTTTTAATGTTTTGTACATCAATAACCTCACACATTCAAGTATAACTTTTTTGGTGTTGGTCAACACTTATGTTGCCATTGCAAGTAATTAAATGACTTAGAATACAGTGGTGCTGTGCATTTTAAATGGTTAATGGGGAAAAAAGCACAGTATACTCACTACAAAAAGCTAGACTACACCACTGGATACAAGGTAACATTGTAAATCTTGTTTTGCGGATGCCTGCTGCTCAGATTGCAGATCGTGTAAAGCCCTGTCTGATTGTAGTGGACGTTCATCACGGTCAGAGTTATGTTTTGTCCATCAGATATGAGAGAGACTCCAGATCTCCAGCACTCGTGTTCACAGTCTCCGTTATGACAGATCATCTGCGCTATCCGTTCCTGTGAAGAGCCTTTGAGACGAGTCACCAAAACCTGAGGATCTTCGTCGGATTTATTGATCTGAATAGAGATGGTGAGGTTTTCTCCTTCGGAAATCTTCAGCCATTCAATCTCATCATCGTCGTCGTCTTGAACACCAACGGCAATGCCTTTAAAGAGCATTTGCTCGTAAATATACAATGAATGCGAGTGAAGCACATCACTGTCAGATCATGTATAAGCGGTATAAATACACCTGTGAGAGTCAACCAGCATATAACTCACCAATCCAACACAACACTAGAACGAAGAAGAATATCATCTTCAGTGTCTTGAGATGAAACAATCTGATCATGTTTGACTGCTCTGTTGATCTGAATGTTATAGATCAGTTGTTGCTGCATGTGCTCACGGTTCAATAATGCGGACAGTCGGTAATGAGGCATCTATATGTATCTATGAACTGTCTTCTAATAACTAACCCACCCGCCCATAATCATCACACTACCAGGAATATCAATGAGATGTGCTTCCAAGAATATAAAGGTCGAGAATTTTTTTTCAGTGGCTGATTCTTGAAATTATACATTTGGTTTCCAAAAGTGGGAAGTGATTTAGAGTGTATTGAAACATTTTACATTACATTTTTACATTTAGTCATTTAGCAGACGCTTTTATCCAAAGCGACTTACAATTGGGGAGTACATAAAGCGATTAATCTTGAAGAGGCAAACATACAGAGGAAGTGCCAATAACACCAAGTCTCAGACATTGTTCAAATAAGTACAAGCTAGCAAGGGAAGGAGAGAAAGATGAAGATTTTGAAAAAATGAAAGTTTTTTTTTTTTTTTTTTTTTATATAGTCAAGTAGAGTTGAAAGAGATGAGTTTTCAGTTGTTGCTTGAAAATTGACAGGGATCCAGCATTCCGGATGGGGGTGGGAAGATCATTCCACCGGCCAGGAGCGGTGAAAGAGAATGTTCTGGAGAGTGATTTTGAGCCTCTCTGTGATGGTACCACGAGGCGTCGCTCACTAGCAGATCTCAGGCTTCTGGAGGGGATGTAAGTTTGTAATAGTGAGTGGAAGTAGGTGGGTGCTGAGCCTGTGATTGTTCTATACGCAAGCATCAGTGTCTTGAACTGGATGCGAGCTGCAACTGGTAGCCAGTGCAAGGAGACAAAGAGAGGTGTAACATGGGCTCTCTTGGGCTCGTTGAAGACCAGTCGTGCCGCTGCATTCTGAATCATTTGTAAAGGTTTGATTGTGTTTGATGGAAGTCCAGCTAGAAGAGCATTGCAGTAGTCCAGTCTAGAAATGACAAGGGCCTGGACAAGAAGTTGTGCAGCATGCTCTGTCAGAAAGGGCCTGATCTTTCTGATGTTGTGTAGTGCAAACCTGCAAGATCGAGCAGTCTTTGCAATGTGCTCTTTGAAGGTCAGCTGGTCATCGAAGATTACACCAAGATTTCTGACCGAAGCTGATGGGGTAATTGTTGATGAACCTAACTGAATCGTGAAATCATGCTGTAGAGTTGGAGTTGCAGGAAGACAAGAAGCTCAGTCTTTGCCAGGTTGAGCTGTAGATGGTTTTCTTTCATCCATGCCGAGATGTCCGCCAGGCAGCCTGAGATCCGTGCAGCTACCGTTGGATCATCTGGTCGAAATGAGAGATAGAGCTGTGTGTCATCAGCATAGAAGTGGTAGGAGAAGCCATGTGCCTGTATGATGGGAGCCAGTGATGTAGTGTATGTGGAGAAGAGGAGGGGTCCAAGAACCGATCCCTGGGGAACCCCAGTGACCAATTTATGTGCTTTGGATACCTCCCCTCCCCAGGCCACCTTGAAAGACCGACCAGTGAGATAGGATTCAAACCAGCGAAGTGGAATCCCAGTGATATCCAGTGATGAGAGGGTGGACAGGAGGATCTGATGATTGACAGTGTCAAAAGCGGCAGTGAGATCCAGCAGAATGAGGACTGATGATTTGGAATTGGCTTTAGCAATTCGCAGGGCTTCAGTGACCGATAGTAGCGCAGTCTCAGTTGAATGGCCACTCCTGAAACCTGACTGTTTAGTGTCCAGTTTGTTGTTCTGTGAAAGAAACAATGAGACCTGGTTAAAGACAACTCGTTCGAGTGTTTTGGCAATGAATGGAAGGAGAGAGATAGGTCTGTAGTTTTCTAAAAGAGAAGTGTTTAATGTAGGTTTTTTGAGCAGTGGGGTTACCCGAGCCTGCTTGAATGCAGTGGGGAAGATGCCTGTGAGGAGAGATGTGTTGATAATGTGTGTGAGTGCTGGTAGGAGTGCGGGAGAGATTGCTTGGAGAAGGTGTGAGGGGATAGGGTCTAGAGGACATGTTGTAGGATGGCTGGAGAGGAGAAGTTTGGATACTTCCGCCTCAGTGAGGGGACAGAAGGAGAAGATGGGAGTTTGAGCAGTGGATCTAGTTGGTTGGGGGTCCTGTGTGAGTGGAGGTGAAAACTGACTGCTGATTGTTTTAGTTTTGTTTGTAAAAAAAAGTTGCAAAGTCATCAGCTGTGATAGAAGTGGTGGGAGGTGGTGGAGGGGGACAGAGGAGAGAATTAAATGTTCTGAAGAGATCACGCATATCTGGAGCATTGTTGATCTTGTTATGGAAATGTGACGATTTGGCAGTGTGGACTTCAGCAGAGAAAGATGAAAGAAACGATTGATACATACTCAGGTCCGACGGCTCGTTTGATTTTCGCCATTTTCTCTCTGCCGCTCGGAGTCTGGTCCGATGTTCACGAAGAACATCAGATAACCAGGGGTTAGAAGGGGCAGTTCGTGCTGGCCTGGAGGAGAGAGGACAAATGTCATCTAGACAAGTGGTTAAAGTAGAGCATAAAGTATCAGTAGCAGTATTCACATCCAGAGATGAGAAATTGGTAGGTGAGGGAAGAGAGGAGGATACTACAGAGGAAAGACGTGAGGGAGAAAGGGAGCGTAGGTTTCGTCTAAAAGTAACCGGTAAGGGGGTTGGTGGCACCCTGGTAGCAAAGTGTAATGTGAATTTAATGAAGAAATGGTCAGAGATATGTAGTGGTTGTACCAGAATGTTATCTGCAGTACAATCGCGTGTGTAAATTAAATCAAGTTGGTTGCCTGATTTGTGAGTGCTAGTAGTGGTAAGGCGTTTAAGATCAAATGAAGCTAGGAGCGAATGAAAGTCTGTAGCATAAGGCTTTTCTAGATGAATGTTGAAATCGCCAAAAACTAAGAGTGGAGTTCCATCCTCCATGAAAGAGGACAGCAACCCATCCAGCTCCTCTAGGAAAGGGGCTAGAATTTGACCAGGGGGACGGTAGATTACCACAATCTGGAGTTTTATAGGAGCCAATACAGTAATCGCATGGGATTCAAATGAGTTGTAATTGCATAGGGGCGAGTGGGTTGAGTATTTCCAATTATTTGAAATGAGCAGACCAGTGCCCCCACCCCGGCCGACCTGACGTGGGGTGTGAGAGAAAGAGAAATTGTTAGAGAGGGCCGCTGGAGTTGCTGAGTCTTCTGGACGAATCCAGGTCTCAGTCAAGCCCAAGATGCTGAGAGTGGATTGTAAAGAAAAAGCGGAAATGAAGTCTGCTTTGTTGACAGCTGACTGACAATTCCAGAGAGCCATAGAGAAAGAAAGAGGTGTAGTAGAAGATGTAGAGATGGGGCGCAGGTTAGCAGGATTACGTTGCCGTCTGCGTGTGATGTTAGAGCGTGGTCGAGAGACAACCGGAATGGTTTTGAAACACATGATAGAGGTGGAAGTATAGAGGATAGCAAAGGAGAGTGTGTGAGGGAAGGGAGGGAAAAAATATACCTGAATGCGTTGCCGGTGTCGTTGCTCGGGTAAAGTCGCACAGGAAAAAGTCGCTTGTCTTCACACGAGCAGGCTGAACGCATCCGCAGACGCTTCCGCGTCAGCCTCGGACATCAAATAAATACACAGTCTAATTAAGAGAATAGAGTGAAAACAGCTGTGAACGGCTTCTGATTAGCCCAGCCAATAAACCTAACAGAGTGCTAATGGCTCGAGACGAAACTAACACCTTGCCCACGGAGCAATGGAGGCGCAAATGATTATATTTACCAGTAAGTGCAATCAAAACTATTCAACCAACGAAAATGCAGACTACAAATAGGTAGGAAACGAAATATTCCTTCCTAGGAGCAAGTAACAAATTTAAACAACAGATCTATGAACAAGTATTAAAGACACACTCACAAGCTGACGTCCGTTTCTTCTGGAGACTAATCGGCTTTTCCCGATTTGAAACAAGAACCAAGCAGTTTAAATACTTCAACAGTCGCTGTGAACGGCTTCTGATTAGCCCAGCCAATAAGCCTAACAGAGTGCTAATGGCTCGAGACGAAACTAACACCTTGCCCACGGAGCAATGGAGGCGCAAATGATTATATTTACCAGTAAGTGCAATCAAAACTATTCAACCAATGAAAATGCAGACTACAAATAGGTAGGAAACGAAATATTCCTTCCTAGGAGCAAGTAACAAATTTAAACAACAGATCTATGAACAAGTATTAAAGACACACTCACAAGCTGACGTCCGTTTCTTCTGGAGACTAATCGGCTTTTCCGATTTTCCGAAACACTTAGAAATGTATGTTAAAATGGTTAAAATTAACCACATCTTAAAACGATAATATTAACAATAAAATTAATTTAATTAGGAAAAACAATGTAAAAACATAGGCTAAATTTTGGGTTAAATACATTTTAAATATTTACAATTATGCTTTCCTCTTAAAACAATTAACACTGTTAAATTAATATTGTTGCCCCAAAATTCACGAAATATTTTCTGGCAATTAATTTATTCTTGATTTATTATTGATCATGCTTGATTGATTGATTGATTTTGATTAACAAAACTTAAACTTTCATTTCACATGGGTTATTGCACCATATGCTCAACCAGAGATATCAACAAATATTGAAATCAAAACCAAATATTGCTTTATTCAAATTTTCAATGATCACTGAACTAGAAGATGTTTTAATTGTATCTATTGTTTTGTATACTATATATTAATTATATTTGTGGTGTTTCTGTCTTCTAAACAGCTTGTTGTGTGTTATGTTTCATAATCAGGGAAAATACATGAATATGACTAAAAGCATGTGATTACACCGGACAGGTTTATGAGGGAATGAGAATGGTCAAACACTGCATTCTTGTGGTGATTTAATGAATATCTTGCAAAAATGTTAGCAATTATTGTTAGCAAAATTATTGTTAGCAATTATATGTTAGCAAAAATCAACAATGTGGCTGTTTAGCCTGACGAACTGCAACATCTATTTAACAAAGAGGGTCACATTTCCATTCATATTTACATTTGCGTGCATTGTTTCACATTGTTTCATAAACGTTTGTGTTTACATAATATATGTGTGTGTACTGTGTATATGTATTATGTATATACTGTATATATAAAATTTGGAAAAAAAAGTTCTTATTTTGGACAAATATACATGAAGTTTTTATTAACTGTAAATGAAATTAAATGAATAAATAATGAAAATAAAAATAATAAATGAACATATAAACAATCAGGGTCGGATTATCCATAGATGCGATCGATTAAGATATCACTAGACCTTTAAAATATTTTTCATGTATGTGTATATATATATATATATATATATATATATATATATATATTATTTTGAAGAGATGCAGATGCATAGAAAATGAACAGTTAATGATACAACAGAGAGAATATAAAATATATGCATGGATATAAAGAATTGCAATTGGGTCAGGTCACAGTATTTGCCCCCTCCTGCCAGTCAGAGTCGAGCATATTTATTCACAAATGGATAGGCAGCATCAGTTTAGCGGTTGTGCGAAACGTAAATTAAAAACAGGAGAAAATATCACTACACATAGCCGGGTCTCAACAGTGCGACTTTAAAGTACTGAATGCAACTGACCCGATCAGCAGACTATTTGTGTTTGCCCTGAGGGGAGCTTCAAAGATTTCTATTTGTGTGTTTGTGCCACGTTGAGTAATGTATCCCAGACATATGTTGTTCCCCGAGTGGGAACTTCGAACTGCGTCCCCTAGGGGTCGCTATGGGGAACACCCTCAGCGTGACTCGTGTCTGAAGATACATATGTAAAAACACCATCCGTTGGCCGGCGACAGCCTATGACGTCACTACCGGCGCGACCATAATATAAGGACCGCCGGGAGAATACATCATCCTCTTCTTCGTCTTCACTGACTGGTCTGTTTGAAGAAACGTGCATTCTGGTAGGAATACAGTTTTCCTTTATTATCATGGCGAGCACTAGCAAGGCGTTCAAGAAGTGTGTGGATCCGTGTCCTCGTTATTTGCGATGACACACACAATCTTTGCGTCTTTTGTTTGGGCAAGGAGCACGCACGCGATGTCCTTGAGGGGAAAATCTGTGTGCACTGTGAGCCTTTTCTATAAAAAGCTCCGCTCTCGTCTTGTCCCTCTTTTCAAGGAAAGAGGGGCAGCCATCTGCTTCCCGCGATTCGGGACCCACCGCTGCCGTGGCACGGAGGCGAATGAAATTAGCAGTTGGATATGGCCGGTGAGTTAGAGAGGGACCGCCCCCTTTCGCGCGCGTCCGCCGAGAACGAGCGTGAGCTGCTGAATTGTGACGATGCGATCTTTCTGACATCATCAGATTCAGCAGTTAGTGCTCTGCAGGAAGAGCAGGAGATGTTTGAGGGCGAGGAAATTGAGACTGAACCCTCTCAATCCTCCTGCACTGCATATGAACGAGTTTTTGGAGGTTATTGATCATAAAAATAAATCTTTCTGGCCATAAATCCCCAGCTCGAGCGAGCCTTCCTTTCTTCATAAATCTCGATGTGGAGGTTGAGAAGGAGTGGAAAAAAGCTATTTTCTTCTCGTAGTCATAGGTTTCAGCAAACTAGTTATGCTGACACTGAGGGGATGCGTGAAAATGGCTATGAGGGGATGCCCCCTGTGCAAGAGGTGATAGCCAGCTTACCTCGCTGTGGGCGAGACATCCTCTCTCAAGGCTCCCTCCTTGCCATCTAAGCCCCTGAATCTTGCTTATATGGCAGGGCATATGCAGCAGCAGGTCAGATCGTCGCTTCGTTGCACACTATGGCGGTGCTTCAGGCGTACCAGACTGATCTGCTGAAAGACCTGGATAAGGCTTTCTATAAAAAGTCCAGGTCTGAGCCCGAACAACCAGGGGTCCTAGCCCATCTTGGTCTGGTGATCAGAGATGGGCTCAGAAGGCTAGTCTCGCGACTCATGCCCCTCCCCCGCCTGCGGGTAGGGCTAGAGAGAAGCGTGGGTCAGAGAGAGGCAAAACCTGAGGGAGGTGTTCCGGATGAAGCGTCCTATATGACACTTTCGTCCAGACCAGAGTAAGACATCTACTCCTTTCCCTTAGAGGGGCATCTGCCCTCTTATTCCTCTCTAATTCCCCTGCAACCAATGGATGAGTACAATCCATTTCTAAAGGCTATCGGCTATCGCAGTGATTACCTCACTCGTCGATACTAGATCCAGACTAGTAGCGCTCCTGTTGGTCGAGCTAGCCTTGCTCCCCTCACCTTAGAGGGTCACCTATGAGCATGCCGCTCCCTTCTGAGCGTCTAAATTCCCTCTCATTCTGAGGAGTGAGTTCTCCACTCTCCAGAGCTCGTTGTTGGTAGAGCTAGCATTGCTCCCCTCACCTAGAGGGTCACCTATGAGCATGCTGCTCCCTTCTGAGCGTCTGAGTTTCCCTCTCATTCTGACGAATGAGTTCTCCGCTCTGTGATAGGTCGCTCTCCTTGATTGGTCGAGCTAGCCTTGCTCCCCTCACCATAGAGGGTCACCTATGAGCATGCCGCTCCCTTCTGAGCATCTAAGTTTCCTCTCATCCGAGGAAGGAGTCCTCCGCTCTCCAGAGCTCGCTGTCGGTAAGAGCTAGCGTTGCTCCCCTCACCTGGAGGGTCACCTATGAGCATGCCGCTCCCTTCTGAGCGTCTGAGTTTCCCTCTCATTCTGACGAATGAGTTCTCCGCTCTCCAGAGCTCTGTGATAGGTCGCTCTCCTTGATTGGTCAAGCTAGCCTTGCTCCCCTCACCGTAGAGGGTCACCTATGAGCTCCCTTCTGAGCGTCTAAGTTTCCTCTCATCTGAGGAAGGAGTCCTCCGCTCTCCAGAGCTCGCTGTCGGTAAGAGCTAGCGTTGCTCCCCTCACCTAGAGGGTCATCTATGAGCATGCCGCTCCCTGCTGAGCGTCTGAGGAATGGTTTCTCCGCTCCCCAGAGCTCTGTGATCGGTCGCTCTCCTTGTTGGTCGAGCTAGCATTGCTCCCCTCACCTAGAGGGTCATTTATGAGCATGCCGCTCCCTTCTGGGCGTTTGAGTTCCCTCACTCTGAGGAATGGTTTCTCCGCTCTCCAGAGCTCCTCATGGGTAGAGCTAGCACTGCTCCCCTCACCACAGAGGGTCACCTATAAGCATGCCGCTCCCTTATGGGCGTCTGAGTTCCCTCTCATTCTGGGGAATGAGTGTTCCGTCCTCCAGAGCTTGCTGTCGGTAGAGCTAGCTTTGCTCCCCTCACCTAGAGGGTCATCTATGAGCATACCACTCCCGTCTGAGCGTATGTGTTTCCTCTCATTCTGAGGAATGAGTTCTCCGCCCTCCAGAGCTCGTGTTGGTAGAGCTAGCTTTGCTCCCCTCACCTAGAGGGTAATCTATGAGCAGGCCGCTCCCTTCTGAGCGTCTGAGTTTCCCTCTCATTCTGACGAATGAGTTCTCCGCTCTCCAGAGCTCTGTGATAGGTCGCTCTCCGTGTTGGTCGAGCTAGCATGGCTCCCCTCACCATAGAGGGTCACTTATGAGCATGCCGCTCCCTTCTGGGCGTCTGAGTCCCTCACTCTGAGGGATGAGTTCTCCGCTCTTAGAGCTCCTCATTGGTAGAGCTAGCACGGCTCCCCTCACCAACGAGGGTCACCTATGAGTGTGCCGCTCCCTTCTGAGCGTCTGAGTTCCCTCTCATTCTGAGGGTTGATTTCTCCGCTCTCCAGAGCTCGCTGTCGGTAGAGCTAGCATTGCTCCCCTCACCATAGAGGGTCATTTATGAGTATGCCGCTCCCTTCTGAGCGTCTGAGTTCCCTCTCACTCTGAAGAGTGAATAGTTCTCCGCCCCGGAGCCATAGAACGTTACCCATCTAGATAAGTGCACACGCTAAGATCTTTGGGCACTTCTAAAAAAATCCACTCAGTGGTAAGATCGCACATCAAGTGTTCTGCATTCTTTTTAAAAAATCCATGTTATGGTAAGTGCGCACGCTAGACTTTGGGCACTTTTTTAAAATCCACTCAAGTGGTAAGTTCGCACATCAAGGTTCTGCGTTCTTTCTAAAAAATCCTGTACGGTAGGGTTACGCGCACAGCTTCGTGCCCTTTTTTGAGTTGGTCAAAGCCCCGGCTTGTGCCTTGGGCCCCGCTCCCTTTGTCCCATATATTTTGGGTTCCAAAAAAAAAAAAAAAAAGGGTGTCGCTACCAAAGGGTCTGTTGAGACAGTCCCTCAGCAAGCTTGTGCAGAGCAAGCGGTAGCTTCTGAGTGACCGGCCAGGACCTAGTTATTACCACTAGTTGCTTGGCCATATCCCCTTAAAGGAATCGTTCTGATTCCAGACCTTTGAGCTCTACCCTGAGTCCCGGCACCCAGCAGGTAAGGATTTTAGGGTATGTAGCTCAGGCTTTCTGGCCGTAGGGGATAATGTCACTGACAGCCATCAACCGTCCCGGGGGCAACTCCCTTAGCCTGGTAGAGTTGGCTTAGTGCTCGCCTTTTTCGCGAAATTGGCTTGCACTCCCCTCAGCATGGTGGCGTGGGTATAGCGTTCCCCATAGCGACCCCTAGGGGACGCAGTTCGAAGTTCCTATGAAGGGGAACGTCTCAGGTTACGTATGTAACCATGGTTCCCCGAGTGGGGAACGAGACACTGCGTCCCCTAGGCTTTGGGCCATGCTTCGGACGCAAGCTTCATGAAGCGGATGATGTATTCTCCCGGCGGTCCTTATATTATGGTCGCGCCGGTAGTGACGTCATGGGCTGTCGCCGGCCAACGGATGGTGTTTTTACATATGTATCTTCAGACACAAGTCACGCTGAAGGCGTTCCCCATAGCGACCCCTAGGGGACGCAGTGTCTCGTTCCCCACTCGGGGAACCATGGTTACATGCGTAACCTGAGACGATTCCTTGAATGCAATGTTAATTAGAATCCACTCACTGCTCAAAATACTGGAGTTTTGTTCATTGCTGAGTTATGCATAACAAAGTAGACGGTGTAAATAAGAGATTCGTTGTGCAGTGTAGATCTTCATTGATTATAATGGAGCTTTGTGAGATCGCGATGAACTGAAGTGAGTGACCGCTTTTAAAGATTACTAAGGGAGTTTGCAAATGTGATATTAAATTAATACAACAGTTCAATAAACAATAAGTTAATATTAAGTGATGTATGACTTTAACAGTATTGCCTGATTTTGCTTTATTTCCTCAAGGAAAATTGTTTCAAACAATCACAGCTGCTAATCTCCATTAAAACACATCATTGTGTCGTTTATGAATGAACTGCGTTTTTAAATGAATCTAGTGAGTTAATGATTCGTGATTCAATTACCATTCATAAAGACAGTCACTTGCTTCCTTCCTGAATAATTCAGCCATTCGAACGAATCAATTGAATGAATGATTCAGTGATCAAATCAGTGACTTGCCGCCACGTGCTGGCAGTTTTATTTTTATGTTTAAAGTGTCATTTCAGTTATTTAAATCATTTTTTATAAAACAATAGTTATGTTTAAAATGTTATATTTAAAACATTAATCTCACAATGATGTTATGAATTTAAAACATACATGCCACATCGGAGCCTCTGTAAATGTATGTACCTTTTAAATTGACCTACATGCCACTTTTGTATTCTTCTGTGCTACCTTTGTAGTGGAAACTAATTTAGTTAATATTGATTTATTTTGATTGGTAACTTAGTCTTCTTATTCTACCTGTTCTTATTCTATTTTTTATTAAAAATGTTGGAAAAGCTTATAAATATAGATTTTTGAATTTGACACAATGACATGCTTTTAATACAATACAAAAAATGCCTGTAAATCAAGGATTCAAACATTACCTTGTAAATGGGAAGGCACATTTTTGTTATTGATCAGAAGGTGCTCCTGAATTTTTGACAGTACTCTTAATTTTTCTTAGGTGAGGGGGGGCACTTCAAATGTGGTTACCCTATACATCACTGTAAATTACTACAGTGCATCGAAACAACAACAATGTTCTTGTATTTCTTGTGAATTTCAGTATTGTGATTTCAGTATTGCGTTCCCTCACATGAGGATGATCATATTTGGGCGTCTATGGCATTTAAAATATTAAAAACCTCTGTTTAAAATCACCCTAATAACAGGAAAGAAGCTTAAGTGACTTTCTGTTTCTTGTAAGCCTTCAGAAGTTAAAGAAGTTTGATCACATACAGCAATCCAGATATCAATCAATTAGAAGAATTAATTGTGAGGTCTACATCAACACATTTTTGACAATCTTACCTTTTCCAGTTCAAAAGGAGTTATACGTTGCTTTTTATTGCGCTATATTTTGCTGTATAAACCTTGCGTAATGTATTGTACAAAACAACATGACTTTCCCAGAACTACTGTATGAAATCTCACAATCAGTCAAAAAAGAGAAGAAACTTAAACAGCAGATCAATCTATCAGACATGATTTTGAGAGCACAAGAATGTACAAACACTGCCATCTTGTTGTGGTTAACTGAATATCTGGCAAAATGGTAGCATTCAAAAATTAAAATAAAATGCAACACATATTTAACTAAATCACATTTATATTTTACATATTTGTGCATTGTTTCACTCACCTACACTTTAGTGCTGCAATTTAACAGACCACTATGGAGGACTAGATGCTCCACTTGAAAATAAACTTAATTAATTAATAATTTGTTAAATGAAAAAATGAAATATTAATTAATTAATTTGATTCAATAAACAGACATAAAGGAATGGTTAGTTATTTTTTGCATGGAACTTAAAGGGACAAATCACCCGAAAAATGAAAATTCTGCATCATTTACTCATTCTCAAGTTTCTCCAAAACTTAAAACATTTTCTTCTGCTGAACAGTGTTTTGAAAAAATGTGGGTAATGAGAAGTTTCTGATCCCCATTGACTTCCATAGTATGGGAAATATACTATGGAAGTCAATGGACACCAACAGCTGTTTGGTTGCTCATATTCTTCAAAATACTTTTTTATGTTTAATAACTGAATAAAGAAATTCATATAGGTTTGGAACAACTTGAAGATGAGTAAATGATGACAGAATTTGCTTTCTTTCCAATTTCATGTTTCTTTAAAGACAAACAATGTGTACAAGAAATGCGCTTATCACTTGATTTAGCCTTATATTTTATTCAAAATCCTTTCAGTGGAGAGATAATTTTTTACTACTGTTTATTTGCATAAGAAGATGAGACTATATTTAAAATGAGAAGAAAAAAATTACCACACAAAATCTGCCAAACAAAGACCTGCATCATATAATATTGGAGGTTCTGTTAACTTTGAAAAAAAAATCTAAATTTTTTATATTGTACATCAGAATAATTTTTACCCATTTATTTATATTCTACATAAACAACGTCTTACAGGTACTTTCCAAGTCAAGCAAACAGCATTTCAATCTTTCTTTATGAGGCACTTTATGTCACACTCGGAGCATTATTTTGAACTGATTGAATATATGTAAGTAGCATTTCTTAAAACAGGTGCTTTCACACTAGAGCTTTTGGTGTAGATATAAGTCTGTTTCTTTCTGAGTTCAGTTTATTTACTTTGAATGTATTCTTTCGACCTCAAAACCAAGTCTGCTTGAAAAGGTGGGCTGGAGGTCAGTTCATGTGAACTCCAGTGAAGATTTCTGTTTGATTTTAATCCTCCCGAAATCATGAATCTTGAAGTGCAATATTTCACTTTGCATGCTTCTGGTCATGTTTATAATAGTACATTGCATTTGCATGTCTCTGAACAGAGTGTGGAATAGATATTTATTTCATTTGTTTTTGTATCAGAGTTTTTAATTGTTCTTTAGATATATTCATCCAGACTCTCAATAGCTTCCTCTTGTGAGTATTTTTTCCATTCGATTGGGATCTTGCTGCTCCCCTCATAGGTTTTTGTATAGTAATTTTCCAGATCTGTTTGGAATCTGCACACAAACCACTTCCAGTACGGCAGCTCAGAGAGATCTGGGGTGATGCTCCATGAAGCATATTCAGGACCTCCTTTTCTGTATTCCTTCCAGGGAACTCTATCATCTGATTTATTTGGATAAAAAGATCGATCACTGGCTACTGCTGATGTGCAGATGTTGATAGATAGGTTTGTTGTTCCTCTGTAAAACCCCCCATTCAATCCATTATTACGATGGAAAGGCACACTGTGATCTCCAGAATGGTCTTCTATTGTGTTTGTGCAGCTAGCTGCACAGAAAGGACACTGAACCCAACAGCACTGACAGAAGTGATGGATCAGAATCTCATCTGGTCTGTCTTTGTGTTCTAGCTTTACCGGAAAAGTTTCTGTGCTGAATTTACTGATTATGTCAGATATTAAAGAAGGAAGTATTTCTTTTATCACATCTTCTAGGAAGCTGACTTCAACATCATCCCGATTCACTCCAGTGAGATCACTTTCAGAGAATATCAGCACATCAGAGAGCTTTTGTGTGAAATGATGCAACCACAAATCAGCATTAGCTTGTTTAGCAGATTTTTGTGCTGCTTCTGTGATTTTCTTCTCCAGTAGTTTAATGCTGTTTTCCATCTTGGGTCGAACCCTATCTTCAAATCGTTCAGTGATGTACTGACTGACTTCATCTCTGATGAAATTCTTGAAATGTTCTTTAGGATTGTTAATGTAGGTCATGTATGCGTTGAAGTCCTGTTTTTCTGCCAGTGTCCTCAGGATGTGTTTCTCCAGGTTTGATCGGTTCCCATTGAGTGATTCACAGTTTGTCATCATTTCATCTGCTAAATCTCTGGCAGCTTTTTTGTAGACATTCTGCTGAAAGGACTCTTTGAGTTTATTACAGACAAATTCACCAAAAATAGCAGTTGATTATGCCCCTTGACAGTATTTCTGGAAAATGCTGTAATACTCTTCACGCTTCCTCTCAAAATAGAGAACAGGATCATTGGCTTCTCTGAACATGTTGTATTGATCCGTGAATGTCTTGTTTGCTTTATGGCATATGCAAAGTACCAGATCTACAAAGAATTCTCTTTTGAACACATATTTCACTTTTGGTCCTTCCTGATGCTCAATTAATCTTGCTTGTATGTAATCTGTGAGTTGTTGAATGTAGCTATTGTTGTAGCCCATCTTTGCAATGTTAAATGACTGGATCATTTTATCTGTGTGCTCAGCAGTGTCTGTGATTAAGGCTCTTATCTGGACTTCATCCTCGTTAAATAAAGCATAGCCAAGCATCTCTTTACCTTCTTTTAATACATTTTTGATAGGTCCTGTAATTCCACTGGATTTCTTCAACTGTACATATTCAGAATAGCTTGGCAAACAGATCATATCTTTGTGCTCACTGCTGTCTTTCATACGGTCTGAAGGGAGACGTTTATACGTCTGAATGAGGAGCTTCTTCACATCTCTTAATATGTCAATACTTCTGTCTAAAGGAGTGTCTCTGATGATATCAGCTGTTTGTTGTTTCCAAAAGACCTCAAACTGTGTTTTCATGACATTTTCATCATTTGCTTGCTCTTTAAATTTTAAGGCAAGTTCTTTGGTCTTTTCAAAGAGAGTGTTTTCGTGTTGTCTTCTCTGAGCATCAATCTTTTTCTTCGGATGGCGCTGCTGAAGAACCTCATTTAATTTTCTCTTAGTTTCTCTCACAATGTTTTCTTGAAGTTCTTGAACTTTTATCTCAAATGAAGCTTTCCACTGATTCAGTATATCTGCATTTCTGTCTTTCTCAAAGAATTCAGACATTGTCTTTTTCACTTCTTCACCTTTTGCTTTTAATTCTGTTAGAAGATCAGTTTCCTCAGTTGTATGGATTGCTTCATTTTTGATTTTGTTATGAAGCTTGTATTCAATTTCCAGCATAGCACTCCGAAGGCTCCAGGTCCACTTGCTGTATTCAGTCTCCAGTTTCTTGTATGTTGCGATTTCCAGAGAATTTTTGAAGCTGAACACAAACTGTTCACTAAGCAAAGCCTCCCAGAGATCTTGAACGCGGTGTCTTAGGTGTGTCAGCATTATGCCGTCTGATTGTGAAGCATGTGTTAGAATAGATTGCTTCAGTTCTTGAATGTTCTCGCAGTAGTTGGGGTTTGGTGGAGCCATGGGTGGACTGCCCTCCCAGAGCTGAGCAAAATACTTCACGTCATTCTGAACATTAAACGCAATCACATCACTGAAACCTTCTGCATCACAGACTTCTTCTCTAGCAGCAATTTTTGTCATTTCATCCAGTTTCTCCTGCAGTCGTCTCCTTCCCTCCATGTTTTTCTCTCCAGCTGTGAGATCCGAGACATTCTGATGCACAAACATGCATCTGGGATTGAGTCTGACCTTCTTCATCCTCATGAAGGCCTGAACAACAATCTGAAGAATGTCCTGCATCTCAGATGGGTTTTCTCCAAATATATTGATCAGGGTCATATTTCCAAGACCAACAACAAATGTTGCCATTTCATTGTCACGATGTGTTGTTGACCTTCCAGATAATTCTGGTGCACGAAGTCCCTTGGTATCAACAACCAAAATGTAGTCAATCTTCAGCTCTGTTTTCATCCCTTCTGACACCTTGAGCAGCTGCATGAAAGCTCCTCTGGTGCACCTGCCAGCACTGACCGCAAACTGGAGTCCAAACATGGCATTCAGCATGGTGGATTTCCCAGAGCTCTGAATCCCTAATATTGATAGCACAAATAGTCTCTGGTCTCCCAGTGTTTTGACAAGTTCATCTAGAACAGCAGTGACCCAGGTCAGAGGAACATGAGCAGCATCTCCATCCATCAGCTCCATGGGAAAACCTGAGATCATCATCTCTGCTGCAAGCCGCGGAAGAGAACAGAAGTCAAACTGCAGGCCTTGTCTGACCTTCTTCACAGATGACCATGATTCATAGATCTGACCAAACTCTCTCAGGATGTGCTCCAAGCCAAAACCTGTCCTATTAATTTGCTCTGATATCTTTTCCAGGTTTTGTTGTTGTATCTGCAGTTGATCTGGATTATCAGGCATCCCTTTCAATGATAAAACATCATGCCATTTCGTGTCATACTCCATATGAAGTCTGCAGAGCTCATATGAAGTGAAGTCATTCAACAGGTTCATCATCCATCGGAGGAAATAGTTTTTTTCATTGTCTTTCTGTGATTTCATTGTTTCAATAAATGCTTTCATAAACTCACTTAATCCTTGTTCCACTTGCTTTTCTCTTATTTCTCTCATGTTCTTCAGTTTAGTACTTTTATCTTCCTCTATATTTTCTCCTCGTAGGCGATGCAGCTCTTTGTTCATGTCACACCAGTCGTGCCACAGTTTCCCCTGACAGGGCAGGATTGTTTCTTTCACTGTTGATGGATCTTTTCCTCTCAGTAAACCCATGACCTGAACTGCTGCCTCTTTTCCTCTCTGGCACTCTGGATCCTCCTCATCTACTCTGATTCCTGTGTGTTTGGCCACATCTTCAAGTTTGAAGGTCTTTTTTTGCTTGATCAAACTTTCTCTGACAGTCTCTCTTATTTGCTCAGATAAATCAGCTTGGTTTTTGTTCAAAAGACCAATTATACATTTCCCATTCCCCAGTTCAGTTTTATCACAGTCATTGTCAGTGAGCAGACAAATGAGAGGCTGAGGAGATTTGAAGAGTGATCTCACCAAACCCTTGTAGTGGTTTTTCTGTCCAAAATCTGGTAAGAAGAGGACGTTTACTGAAGCCATGCTGTTCAGAATCTTATATTGAGTGTCATTGTCTCCTGCATCACCGTGAAGATTACAGAAAGCAACACAGTCATCAAATGTGTCTGTCTTTTTCCCAGAAGGACAGTACCAGGCGATCTCCACCACTCCATCCATCAGTAATCTGGTTCTGCTGCTGCCTGGGCAGTTCCTGTGGAAGAAGGTGTTGTGTTTCTCATTGATGAGGTTGCTCATCAGCTGAGATTTAGATGAAGACACAGAGCCAAACCTGAAGAAAGCCACCATTGGAGTCTCAGCCTTGTAGACCGGCTGGGTTTGACTGATGATCTCATTGTTGCTGTTCTTCATCTTCCAGCTCTTGTTGATTTGTCTGAATGTCCAGAGAGGAAACTCAATCTGTTGTGTGAATGGATCAGGAACAAGCAGAGGCAGGGCATACTGACACTGTGAGAGTTTAGTCACCATCAGCTGCTTCAGGAAACCATCAGCACAATGAAACACGGCCATCTGAACATCCATTGGGTGGATATCAGGGCTGTAGCTTGCTCCCTTTCCCTCACCTTCCTTCTTTCTGTGTTTTATGACAGTGTATCTTGCTTTGTAGTTGAGGTTTATTAGCTTGTGTAGAAATGAGTTCGCCAGTTCATTTTCTATCTGTGGCTCCTGAGACTGAACTGAAGTCTTACTGATTTCAAAAATGTCTGTTGTACTCATTTTATCTTGAAGACATTTTGTCAGATCTAGTCTGTGGTAGAGTTTGTTGACTTGTTCGTTGGATTTTGTTCCAAGATTTGGGTTTTGAGCAGTGACCACTTTCTGTAAGCAGATACATAAACACACTACATAAAATCTCATGTATTATTGTGTCATATTAGCAGAGAGTATAATCTAACCTAGAGTATAAATTAACACAGACTGGAAAAAAATCAGAGGACAAAAAAATCGGAATAATTGTGATGCGATCTGGGAAAACCCGTCGAATGTCACGCTGGGACGTTTTCAGGAAATTCTTAAAATAGGTCAAATGTCAATTTTTTTGTGTCAAAATTAGGATTCATTCAATTAATTCATTCAATTATTAATCTATAACTTTATCTTGATAACTTTAACTTATCAAAATAAACCACGTAACATATATAATAAATGTGTATCAATGCACATTTCCCACCAGTCCTGTATAAACAACGGCACACAAAGTTTTTTTATTTAATAATTTTTTAATATCATGAGATGGCAGAGTGCAAGAGAACAATGCAGTCTGAAGTAGCCGCTCACTTAAACCATCTTGCTCGTCCCAGTCTGCTCAATCTTGGTTATGTCAGTGCCCTAAACAATGTTATAATGGACTATTTTACATCCAGAGATGAAGGATCGGATGATGAAGTTACTAAAGAGGAGGAGTCCGATGACAGTCTGTTATATGCACAGGTGCACGAACAGGTGCGCTGTGCTCGCTTTTCTGAATGTAAACGACAAGGTACACTATTCCTGCTATCTAAACAGGGGTACAAGGGGTGATCAAAAGTTCAGAGACTCTGCCCATCATGAAAAACAATGGAAAACTGTCCTCTTCAGGGTAACGTTAGTCTGTTTGTGTAATGATGCAGTATGGCGTTTCTGACAGACAGCTCTCGTTCTTAAAGGGCCCCCATCACCATATTCATATTGTTATGCATTGCTTTTATTTAGTTCAAATGGTGACAGCATGAACTAAAACTACAAGTTTATAACACAAAACTAGAAGTTACAGCCCCGAACTGTGTCTGGTTATGTATTAGTCCAGCAATAAGTCCAGAGTAGAACAGGAGAAGAATTTGAGAACTTGCACGCTGTAGTCTGTGATGTTAAATCACTATATGCAGTCACTTAATGTTCAAAACTTTTCAAGTGTTCTGTTGTCCTTGGGGTCATTTTGTATTGTTTACATCATGTTCAGTGACTAAAATAAGCCTTTCACCACAGTAAAGGGACTTTTACTTGTGATACTTGACTGTTGTGTTTCTATTTCCATTGTCTGACTTTAAACCCGTCTCCCTCAAAGTTCCATTCCTGAAAATCATAGCTATCAGCCAAATTCAGATAGCCATAACTTTTGAACTTTTACTTTCAAGCGAGTTTTGGAAAGGGCTTGAACCCAGCTTTCATATGATATCAAAATCTAAAAAAGGTAAATTTTCACCATGTGGTGGGTTTTCCTAGATCGCATCACAATTGTACATATAAGGATTAAACAAAATGTGTGTGTGAAGATGTCCCTAAACCTCCAAAAGCCAATGACCCTTTTAATGATTTTACTGATCACTTACCTGTAAAGACGAGTCTGTTCGGGAGCAGCACATTTTCATGTTCTCCATGTCTTTTTTTCTGTCTTCTTCATAATCTGCAGATTTTGCTTTTATTAGTTTGTCTTGTTGCTTCTGTTCTAAGAACTTCATTTTGTCTTCATAAATCTTACATTGTTCTTCTCTCAGCTGTTTATCTTTCTGGATTTCTTTTGTGAGAATCTCCAGATATTTCTTACAGTTCTGTTTTTCTTCCTCAATCTTCCCCCTCTCGTTTTCTTGCATCTGTTTTAGTGTTTCCTTATGCTGTTTCTGTATTTGCTCCTCTATCTCTTTTATATTTTTTCTGTGCTGCTTTTCATTTTCACTAATCTCCTCATCTTTTCTCCTTAACTGTTTGTTATAATTCTGTCTTTCTTTCTCTATACTTGATTTTAGTTTTTCCATTTCTATTCCATGTTTGGCTTGAAAATCTTCATTCTCTCTTTCTATTCTTTCCTTTTCTAATTTGATTTCTTCTGTCTTTTTCTTAAGTTTCTGATCATAATCATCTCTTATGTTTTGTTCTTTTTGTCTCCCTTTCTCACACTCTTCTTCTCTCCTTTGTTTTTCCTCTTGTATCTTTATCTCCAATTTCTCTTGTTCTCTTTTCATGTCTGTTTTGTATTGTTCTTCACTCTTTTTGAATTGGTGTCTCTCTTCCTCCATCTTCATCTTCATTTTCTCTTTCTCTTCTTCATGTTTGGCCTTGAGTTCTTCTCTCGCTCTGTTCAGTTCCTCCACTTCATCCATCATCATGTTCATTTGTGCTTCTTGTTTTTCTCTTTCCATCTGTCTGAAAATCTTACATGTGTAGTAACTGCCTCCATTTGCTGTCACCATGTGATTGATTTTCTGTAGTAGTGTAGACACCTGCACACAGTCTCCAGTCTCGCTATTATTGAACACATGGTATCTGTTTCCACACTGTTCAATGAGCTTCATCAAAGCAGAATCAGGTTTTCCCAGATACTCTTCAATGGTCATGTAATTCAGATCATCTCCTCTGGTGAAGAGCACTATGGTGAACATTAATGAGTTTTCACCAAAAGTCTCTTGAATGATCTTCACAGCGTTTTCTTCCTCCTGAGTGAAACGTCCCACTGGTATCAGTAAGAGAAACACATGTGGTCCTGGCAGAATCATGGAGATGCACTCAGTGATTTCTCTCTGAATCTCTTCTTGACTGAGTGTAGTATCAAACAGTCCTGGAGTGTCGATTACTGTAATTTGTCTGCCATCAATTTCAGCCGTCTCTCTCTGGCACTCTTTAGTAACTGACTCTTGTGACACCTTTGCTTTAAATGCTTCTCTCCCTAAGATGGTGTTTCCTGTTGCACTCTTCCCAACTCCAGTTTTTCCCATCAGGACAATCCTCACTTCATCTGAAACCTCTCTTAAATCTGAAAAGAGAAAACTGCATGAGTCATGCTGCTAGAAACAAAAACAATTTAAAGTTACATCCTATATATAATCTGGACAAAAATCTGTCTGAATTTTTACTAATCAAAATAAACTGAAATCAAATACAAATAACTAATTAGATTTTTGTGAATTTCTCCTTGCTCTATGAATGCTTAAATGTCATGAAGAAAATGTATTTAACACACTATCCCTGACTATTTTTTTTATGTTTAATAAAATTAATCAATACTTTTTCAAATGAACATTTCATGGTCTACTGAAACTGATTTTAAACTGTTGGGTGGGTGTTGCAATCTAATTCCAAATTTAATTTCAGAAAAGTTGAAAAAGCAGGTTATGTTTAGATGAACAATAATAATTGTTATCATAATAAATGTTGCTTTGTAAGCAGGGCGGTCACTGATAGGGTGAAAGGACTGTAGCCTCTCCTGGGCTCTTATTTATCAACAGTGTGTATGCATAGATGAGTGCGTAAGAACAATTTCACGCAAAGTGTGGGATCTACTCATTTGTACTTATGTAGGAATGTGTGTATATAGTTTAATGCTCTGTCACTTCCACACAGAACCACATTCAACTTTGACAAAATGTTGACACCCTCTGCTACTGAAAAACTAACATTTATTTGATGGGTCAATTATGTAAGTTCCATATAATTTATATGTTCTTTTTATTTATTACACTAATATAAGTTACTGTCAACATGAAAACTCATTACCCAAAAAATTATGTGTAACACGTCGGTTCATGTACATTGTAAAATGAATAAATTAAAACAAGAATCAATGTTTCATCACATTTATATTGAAGCAGTATTTAGTATTTATTTTTTTATATCTATGATTTCATAAAATGTTATCCTTACTTAATAGATGTGTAATTGTAAGTTGTGTAATTATTTTGATGAAAAAATATCTTATTCCACTTATAAGCATAATCAAATATGCCATTTGTAGGTTTGTCTCCTAGATTTACAAAGTTAATTATTGCAAAAATCATCACATCATACATAGTCTAAAAAGGGTCATTTTTTTGTGGCAATAGAATAAGTGAGTGATGTGTAGGTTAAAGGAACATGCCACTATTTTTGAAAATGGGCTAATTTTACAACTCCGCAAGAGTTAAACCGTTGAGTTTTACCGTTTTCGAATCCATTCGGCCGATCTCCGGGTCTGGCGGTAGCACTTTTAGCGTAGCTTAACATAGATCATTGAATCAGGCACAATCATATTACGCAGCACCTGAAAATAGTCCCTATAACATAACTAGTTACCTAGCTGTGGACTACTTTCAGGAGCTGCGTAATATCATTGCGCCTGCTGCACCCGTGGTACGGCAGCAAAGATCCATGATTATTAAGCAGGAATGAGAGTACAGTTCCTAGCTATATCAGACTAGAAAATCACAACTTTTCATTTTCCGTCGGTCTTAGTACACAATGTAACAACAGAAGAGTCAAGTTTTAAATAGGAAAAATATAGGAAACATTTTTTTGAGCGAGATGCTAATGTTCAAATCAGGGGCGAATTCCAAAAGGAAGTGAGCATCCCTATGCCCTACTCCCTTCGAAGGGCAAAGCCCTTGAAGTGAGTTATTTGAAGGGTGTAGGGCATCACTGTCTCGTATAAGCGTTTGGAACTCCCTACAAATGGTGTCCCCTTCGCGAAGTGCCCTTCAAGGGCACAAAAAAGCCATTTGGAATTTGCCCAAGATTCAATGATCTATGCTAAGCTACGCTAAAAGTGTTACTGCCAGACCCGGAGATCGGCTGAATGGATTCGAAAACGGTAAAACTCACCTGTTTAACTCTTGGGGAGTAGTAAAATTTGCCTATTTTTTTAAATAGTGGCGTGTTCCTTTAAACTTTAAATACTTTTTACAAACAAAACTCACACAAGGTTTTGCTCTGGATTTCTTGTTTCTCTTTGTTGCTGTCTTTGATTTTTCCATCATCGTTGTCTTCTTCTGCTCTGACTGAACCTCCAGATCTGCTCTGCTCTTCATCCCTTAATGTTCCTTTTACTTTCATACCCAAGTCACAGATGAGAAATTGAATCTTTTCTTCATTGAGCTTCTCTACTCTTTCATGCACCTCAGAGTGCAATCCTGATTTTTGTTTATCAAACTGAAGATGTCGACCTCCACATTCCTGTATTAATTGACGAATACAGTTATTGTTTATCTGTTCCTCATTAGTCAACACTATAGTGTGTTTAAAAGCCTCTTCGCTAAATTCATTCAGCACATATTTCACTCTGTTTCTGTCCTTGTCACTGAAGTCATTCTGCTGCAGAACAAGTATGATCACATGAAGTCCAGGAGCAGACAGATCCACACACTCTTTCACTCCATGTGTGATCTGAGAGTCTGATAGATTTGTTTGCAGCAGGTGAGGAGCGTTGATGACTGTGACGTCTCTGTCCTTCAGTTTTCCTCTGTGTTTCTTGATGTGCAGCTCTACATCAGCAGGTGGTGCTTCACTCTGAAATGCTGCATTTCCTAAGATGATGTTTCCCACTCTGCTGTTTTCTGTTAGATCCTTCCCCAACAGAACAATATTCAAATCACTCACTAAAACAGAACACAAATAACAGTAAGACTCGTAACTGAGAAATGTTTCTCTAGGTGTTATATAGACCTTTCTGACACATACACAAAGTTTTTCTAGAATTATGATGAATTATTAAACATTTGCAGCACTCAATATAAAAAATTAACATATAACTGACTTACTGTTAGGCCGGTCCCAAGGTGGACTTTGTCGTCCTCTTCTAACTGCAAACAAAATAATGTACAATTTCTTAGACTTCAACCAATTTTTGTAATCATCTAAATTTAAAGGAATAGTTCACACACACACACACACACACACACACACACACACACACACACACGTTTGTTTTTGTGAAAAGTGGGGAGATCCCATAGGCGTAATGGTTTTTATACTGTACAAACTGTATGTGCTATTGCCCTACACCTACCCTACACCTAAACTTAGCCCTCACAGGAGACGATGCATTTCTAATTTCCCCCAAAAACTCACTCTGTATGATTTATAAGCATTTTGAAAAGTGGGGACATGGAGCAATGTCCTCATAAATCACCTTCTCCTTGTAATACCTATGTTATACCCATGTCATTATACAAATTTGTGTCCTCATAAACCACATAAACATGCCCACACACACACACACACACACACACACACACACACACACACACACACACACACACACACACACACACACGTTATTCCACCCCTGTATTATTTTCATGAAACACAAATGTTGATTTTCCACTAGGAAACATACATTTTTATTCCTTATCATCATTGTATATATTTCTTTATAAGTTGCACCATATTTATTATTTAAATATCTTTAAATTACTTAAATATCTTTTTTTTGTGCAAATGCTTTGGCATTAAGAATGTAAGACATTTTTATATGACAATAAAGGACACTTAAATTGAAAATGTATGTCCATGATATTTGAGTGGAAGAAGCGCATTCATACAATTTGATTGTTGTTTTGGTTTGTTTATTTGTTTACTTCAAGCAAAGAAAAAAAAAATATCCAAATATAAAAAAGAAGATAGGCACTGCAGGGCAATCACTCATCACAAAATCCCTGTGACATGCCTTATTTTAAACATTCAATTAAAAACATAAAAAATAGCTCAATGTAAATTAATTGAATCGGTGGCGTTTTCATTGTGAGATTTGTTGGTTTCCCTCACACCAGTGATGCAAGACAATATCTATCTGATTATATAACTGATTAGTCATCTATCTATTGTTCAATGTTTGTTATTATTTCTGGCTTTCATTCCTATAGATCTTTTGTTTGACAGACAGATAATGAGAAAGAAAAAACACAACTGTACATGTTGATTTGTGTGTGTGCTCACTAATCATTTAAAGGTGCTGGATGTAGGATTGTAGGACCTAGCGGTTGAACTAGGTATTGCAGTCCAAATTCAAAATATTGGAGAGGGTTTTTTTCACCAGGTTTCGATTTGCACTACCCTGTCAGATTTTCCTACCTCCCATTAAAACAGTGGGTAGTACAATTCGACTACGAAAAATGTTACCTGTTAAATTATGATTTATTAATGCGTACACCTACAACAACCCTAACTACTATTACAGTAATGCACATACAGTAATTATGTGTTATATTCGCTGTTGTGTTCAGAGGGGAAACAGCTACCAGAAACCAACATTAAATTATTTTTTCTACCTATTAGATTGTGTTTTATTAACGTCAACACTTACCCCAACCATAAAACTACCCTTACAGTAATGCAGATACATTTAATATTGTTGTTCAGCCTGAGAAAAAGGACGAAACATTGATGTGCGCATGCGCAGTAAGCCCTGGTAGGAAAGTCTGACGGGTAGGATAAAATGTCAGGACACCGGCCCCTCCTCCTCTCAAACTTATCAGTCAGAATACTGTAGCACAAGTGGTACAAACATTTAAAAAAGATGGAACAACAACCATCTCACAGAGACGTCCAGGTCGTCCACGGAAGTTAACACCTCGTCAGGAGCGTCTTCTGATGAGAAGGGTTGAAGAAAATCGACATGCAAGTTCACTGCAGTTATCTAAAGAAGTAGAAAGCCAAACTGGAGTGACTATTTCCCGTGACACAATACGGCGTACACTGCAGAGGAATGGCATGCATGGGTGCCGTCCACGAAAGAAGCCTCTCCTAAAGCCCAGGCACAAAGAAGCTCACCTAGAGTTTGCCAGGGCCCATGCTGACAAAGATGAAGACTACTGGGACTCTATACTCTGGAGTGATGAGACCAAGATAAATGTTTTTGGAACTGATGGCTTCAAAACTGTATGGCGTCGCAAAGGTGAGGAATACAAAGAAAAATGCATGGTGCCTACAGTGAAACATGGTGGTGGCAAAATCAAATCAAATCAATCAAATCAAATCACTTTTATTGTCACATCACCACAGCACAAGTGCCTTGGTGAGTGAAATTCTTATGAGCGTGCTCCAGACAGTGCAGAAAAACAACAGACAATTTACCTATGGACAGACAGTGCAAAAAAAAAAAAACAGCAATTTACATATGGACAGACAGTGCAAAAAAGCAACAGCAATTTACATATGGACAGTACATATTTACAGAATATGTGTCCATATGTGTCCTTATGTGGGGCTGCATGAGTGCTGCTGGTGTCGGGGAGCTGCATTTCATTGATGGCATCATGAATTCACAAATGTACTGCTCTATACTGAAAGAGAAGATGCTACCATCACTCCGTGCCCTTGGTCGTCGTGCACTTTTCCAACATGACAATGATCCTAAACACACATCTAAGGCCACTGTTGGATTTCTGAAGAAGAACAGGGTGAAAGTGATTCAGTGGCCAAGTATGTCTCCTGATCTGAACCCAATCGAACACCTATGAATTCTGAAGAGACAAGTTGAGCATCACTCTCCATCCAGCATCCAATCTCTAAAAGAGGTCATTCTTGAAGAATGGAAAAAGAGAGATCTGGCAAAATGTCGCCAACTTATTAATTCCATGCCTAGAAGACTTGGTGCTGTCATTAAAAATCATGGAGGCCATACAAAGCACTAGATTTAGTAGTTTTTGTTGTGGGGTGTACTCATTTTTGCATCATCCTAATTTGAGTAAAACTGAAAAATGTGTAATCTAAATTATATTATTAACCTTACTTTCATGTTATAAGTTAAACAGATGTTATATTAAACTTAGTCTTGTCAACATTTTGGAAATGGTTTTTGTGAATAGCTTTTAAAAGATGCTGATTTCATTTTCCAGCAGGATTTGACACCTGCCCACACTGCCAAAAGCACCAAAAGTTGGTTAAATGACCATGGTGTTGGTGTGCTTGACTGACCAGCAAACTCACCAGACCTGTACCCCAAAGAGAATCTATGGAGTATAGTCAAGATGAAAATGAGAAACAAGAGACCAAAAAATGCAGATGCGAAGTTCGTTAGCTCTAGCATTCTGCCCACTTCAGGCAGAGATGAAATAATGGAGAGAGAGAGAGAGGTGACAGTCGCGTGTGTGAATTAGCCTACGTGCATCTACGCGTCACTAATAAATATTTGAGTTGAGTTATTTAAACAGTCATTTTACACGTGATAAAGTGCATGTCAGAACAGCACATGAAATAAATGTTTAGCCAGAAAGGCTTTAAAGCAGAGGTACTTTTGTGAGAGCAGTGTCCCGTGAGACCAAGTACTCCAGAGTGCAATCTGGAGTACAATCTTAGGGCAGGGCGACACATTGGGGCGGGGCAACACATGGGCGCTCTGCCCACCCCCAATTCCATTGGTTTATAACACGCAAATCTTATTGGTGTAGACCCGCATACACATTCTTTTGTGTACGATTTAGTAAAATTGATTTGGCCATATTACATAAATATTACATGCTAACTCTAGAATCATAGGCCTATCTTAATTATTATCTGTTTAGTAACCATGGTAATTTTAGTTATTGTTATTGTTTAAAACTCTTGATGACATCACCTCCGGGTTCTTCAGGCTGAGCAGCGCTTCATTCATATTTCCTTGAGGATCGGCGGATCAGCACAAAGTTGGGATTTTATACGCAAATGATGACAATTTACTGTATTTTAGGGATGGACAAAAGCTGATTTTACGATTTTACAGTTTATAGTTGTTGTTTGAATATACGTTGCTCAATGCGTCACAGACTTGTAGGTTATAAGTGCTAATAAAATGTTTTCATGGCAAGCTCAATGTTTCTTTGTTTATATCTTAATAAAATATTTGAGCCTATATTGACGTCAATGACTCCTATCTTAAAGTAAAAAAGTCTGTGACATCAGATATTACAAATCGAATTATTTATGTATCCACACATCATTGTGTACGTGTTAATCTGTGTATGGGATGGATTTAGATTCAGTTATTAACACTCGATCATTGTAGCCATATAGCCCTGCATAACTATCGAATATTAAATCACTCAGAGCTGTAAATCTGTGCAATAGGTACGTGAGCACTTTTAATGAGTAAAAGAGACCTTCCCTGTGATTAATATTTTTTATATATTAAAGACTATAATAACTACTAAAAATCTCAAATCAGTAGGCCTAATATAATACAGTGATTCCTGTTTTTTTTTAAGGACTGAGACACAAAACCAGTAATTTAATTTGTGCATATAGACAATATATAAATGTATAAATACAATTTTGAAGAAAAAGTTCACATTTATTGATTAAATACGCACTAAAGCACATTAATAATAATATTTGCTATATGTCAGATTTAATAACAGTTGTTTTAGTAGAAAAAAAACATTTAGAATAGGCCTATATGGAAAAAACTTTAAAATGAAACCATTTGCAGGTTTGTAGCCTATATGTCTTACTGAACTACAGTGTCTTATCATCGTAAGTTTTTGCTTATCCACCGATCCTAAAATAAATCTACATATAAATAGGCTGTATATTATACAAAACAGCTAAATCTCAAACAGTGGATAATTTTGATCAACATCGCCGAGCAGCTCCGTCTGCTTCAGTGAAAAGTGCATTAATATCTGACTTCATTTAACATGCAACCCACCTGCTGAGATTGAGGAGGACCAAGTTACATTCATCACACAGAAACATAATTAATATTTATCATAGGTGAGGCTATTTATAGCATAGGTAGGACTATATCATGGCCACGAATTAAGAATTTGTTCCCCAGACTTAATTCCGTCGTGAACCGCTCATATTCCACAGCTCTGTTCTGCCCGAAGTACTCGGAGATGCGCCACCAAGCGTTTGATAGGAACTTAATCTGACTAATTCATCATAAGTTTAAAAAACAAACATTTGCTAATTGATTCTAACTAAAATCGATGTTGTTAGCAATTCATATTTCTATAGTACAGCAAAATATCTTAGATCATTCATAAAAACGTATATAAAAGAATGCTCATGTGCATAAACGTCTACAGTTCTGCTGTACTATAAACCAATAAAATTAAGGGTGGTGTCGCCCCGCCCCACCGTCCAGGGTGCACTCTGCACTCTGCAGTATAGACTCCGTGAGACTGAGAGTTACTCTACCTAAAGTGCCCCTATTATACCTTTTCGAATATTACCTTTTATACAGTGTGAACATAAACTTTCTGCAAAGTTGTGAAGCCGAAAGTGCACGAAATATAAAGTTACTGTCAATCAAAAAAAGAGTAGGCTCACGGAAAGGAGGGGTTTAGAGAGACTGATTCATTGAACTGCTTTGCACAAGTCATTTAGGAATCATTTAGAAATGAGGTAAAATTAAAGCCACTTTTTGATAAAACTAAAGTGTTTTTTTTACCTTGGATGCATGTAAACCTGTTTTAGGAGACTCATAAACCAATATTAGCAACCTTAGAAATGGCATAATATGGGCACTTTAACATTTGATGTGAATGTATGTCGCATTGTACAGTATATTGAGACAGAGGTGTCAGAACTGCAGCTGATAATGTGCGCTGTAGCACGACACTACCACACTACGACCTGCTTTTTAGAAAAAAAATCCTCATATCGCACCCCTAAACAAGTATAATCAATCTCTCACACACAAACAAGCACAACGAAAACACTTCACACTATCAGGCCTACTATTAACGCGAAAACATCTTCAAGCACTGTATTGCTCGA
This sequence comes from Schizopygopsis pylzovi, assembly GCA_027422435.1. Taxonomy (NCBI): domain Eukaryota; kingdom Metazoa; phylum Chordata; class Actinopteri; order Cypriniformes; family Cyprinidae; genus Schizopygopsis; species Schizopygopsis pylzovi. The sequence continues at coordinate 60,549,112 of CM049816.1, forward strand.
TTACAAAAAAATACATTTCCCTAAAGCAGGACTTTGTCCCACATGTACCAGTATGCCGTCCAGCATTTATTAAATAATTACTGTCACTTAATAAATGAAATAAAATAATTATTGCCCTATGACTTAAGTAACAAGGGTATTTTAACGTGACACACATATATCTGTTCGGATTTGAATCTTACCTGAAGTGGACGCCATTTCCTACATGTTCGTAACTAAATCGAAAGAGTAAGTACTGGCATAAAGTTGGCTTGACGAACGTTTTATATTCGGAAATCTAGGGACCGTCTCTAAAGTTATATACGACATCGGTAGGCTATACACTTTTCTAACTTCAGTAGCATTTGAGGAGAATAGCTTACAGTAACACAACCAACTGTAAAGTATTCATATAGTTCTCAGTTATAATGCACACATTTTAGATTTTTTTGATTTATTACAATAAACTGTCAAATCATATGGGAATAAGTAGCCTATTTCATTACCAAATTGGCTCAAACACAAAATTTATAATAATTTAAACTCAATAGCATTTGAGGAGAATGACTTACAGTAACACAACCAACTGTAAAGTGTTCATGTAGGTGTCAATTATAATGCACACATTTTAGATTTTGTATTACAATAAACTGTAAAATCGTATGCAAATATTGCTATTTCTATCACTTTACAGTTGGTTGTGTTACTGTAAGCTATTCTCCTCAAATGCTACTGAAGTTAGAAAAGTTATAGCCTACCAATGTTGTATATAACTTTAGAGATGGTTTGTCCCTTGATGTAATAATATAAAAAAAAAACTGTTTTAGGAGACTCATAAACCAATATTAGCAACCTTAGAAATGGCATAATAGGGGCACTTTAACATTTGATGTGAATGTATGTCGCATTGTACTAGGGTTGTCACGATACCATAAAATGTCGTACGATACTATACCAGCTGAAGTATCACGATACCAAGTAGTATCACGATACCATCCATGCAGTGTTGTCAGTTTAAAATTAAATTCTACAAAATGAATAAATAAATAAATTAAAACAGACAATATTTTTCTCGAATACTTAATGTGAATTAATGACTGGCTATTGTTTTCCCTGAAATTATGTCAACAAAACTCATCTTAGCACTGCACAGAAGCAGCATGAAGTGACATTTAGATGTGGCATTTGTACATTTAGACTGTATTTATTATTTATAATTGAATAAAATATTTTATGGGATTAATGTATTTTAAATACAAAATTCTGAATGTAGAAATATGTTGGAAAACATGTATATGCCTAGTTTTAGAAAAGAAACTGGTAAAAACGGCCAGCAGGTGACAGCAGTTCGTTATTGAATCACTGAGTCATTCAAACGATTCTTTCAAAACGGCTGAATACTGCCGGAGCGAATCAAATGACTGTTTTTATGAATGGTTTAGTGAATCAGTGATTCACCCAAGCCAACGATTCGGATTCAGATTCGAACACAAAAGGAAACACCATATTGTAGCGCACAGACTTGACAATCAATGGGAAATTGCTGTTATTTGTTTTGCTCCGGCAACGATAGTGTTAATGCGGGAGTTCAGGACCCGGAAGAGAGACGAGCGAGTTAAGCGCGCATCCGCATACGAGAGAGAGAGAGACGAGCGAGCAGCCGCAAATCCTAGCAGCGGCAGATCGTTCAGACATTACGATATAAAGTATACACACACCATACTACACAGAGCACAGCAAAAAGGCATTTGGCAAACAATGTTTCTGTTAATTTGAACATGCATGCCAGCATTTTAAATAGTGTGCCAGCCGTGCATACAACATATATTACGGTATTACGGTATGAACGATACTACCGTTTAAAAAATGCAATGGCACCGCGGGTATTTTTAAGCTTTAGTATCGCGATACTATCTTAGTACCGGTATATCGTGCAACCCTACATTGTACAGTATATGGAGACGGAGGTGTCAGAACTGCAGCTGATAATGTGCGCTGTAGCACGACACTACCACACTACGACCTGCTTTTTAGAAAAAAATCCTCATATTGCACCCCTAAACAAGTATAATCAATCTCTCACACACAAACAAGCACAACGAAAACACTTCACACTATCAGGCCTACTATTAACGCGAAAACATCTTCAAGCACTGTATTGCTCGATTACAAAAAAAATAAATTTCCCTAAAGCAGGACTTTGTCCCACATGTACCAGTATGCCGTCCAGCATTTATTAAATAATTACTGTCACTTAATAAATGAAATAAAATAATTATTGCCCTATGACTTAAGTAACAAGGGTATTTTAACGTGTTACACATATATTTGTTCGGATTTGAGTCTTACCTGAAGTGGACGCCATTTCCTACATGTTCGTAACTAAATCGAAAGAGTAAGTACTGGTATAAAGTTGGCTTGACGAACGTTTTATATTCGGAAATCTAGGGACCGTCTCTAAAGTTATATACGACATCGGTAGGCTATACACTTTTCTAACTTCAGTAGCATTTGAGGAGAATAGCTTACAGTAACACAATCAACAGTAAAGTGTTCATATAGTTCTCAGTTATAATGCACACATTTTAGTTTTTTCAGATTTATTACAATAACTGTCAAATCATATGGGAATATGTATTTCATTACCAAATTGGTCAAGTCAAGTCAAGTCAAGTCTGCTTTATTGTCAATTCTTCCACATGTACAGTACATACATACAGAGAATTTAAATTGCGTTACTCTCAGACCCTTGGTGCATACAGTTAACATTAAACACTGACAGTAGAGTTCAAATACAGATAAATACAGTTTAACCATATGTACATACAAACTATACAGATATACAAATGAAGACATTGTAGAAACAATAAAAAAATAAAAAATAAAACAGATAGATAAAGTAAAGTGGCATAAGGCACATGGCAGATAGAGTGCAAACCAGTTAAATAAAACAAGATACGAGTAGTGCAAAAAAAAGAACAGTCTTTTATCAGACTGTCAGAAGAGGTAGATTACAGACAATGCTGGATGAGGTAGAGATCATTCCAGTGCTGCACAAAGTGACTGGTGCGGGTCACAGTTTGTAAGGGGGGGGGGAGCTGGGGGGGGGGAGCTGGGGGGGTCGTAGTGTCAGAGTTCAGTGTTGCGTGGGGTAAAAGAGGGGAGGGGGCGCAAGGACGGGAGGGAGTTCAGCTTCCTGACAGCCTGATGGATGAAGCTGTCCTTCAGTCTGCTGGTCCTCGCCTGGAGACTCCACAGTCTCCTCCCTGATGGCAGCAGACTGAAGAAGCTGTGTGTCGGGTGGGTGGGATCACCTGCAATGCTGAGGGCTTTGCGGGTGAGACGAGTTCTGTAGATGTCCTGGAGGGAGGGGAGAGAGACATCAACGATCTTCTCAGCTGCTCTCACTATCCGTTGAAGGGACTTGCGGCAGGACGCGTTGCAGGCGCCATACCACACAGTGATGCAGCTAGTCAGGATGCTCTCGATGGTGCCTCTGTAGAAAGTGCACATGATGGGGGTCGGGGCTCTGGCTCTTCTGAGTTTGCGGAGGAAGTAGAGGCGTTGCTGTGCTTTCTTGGCCAGTGCTGCAGTGTTGTTAGTCCAGGAGAGGTCCTCTGTGATGTGCACACCCAGAAACTTGGTGCTGCTCGCTCTCTCCACAGTCGCACCGTTGATGGTCAGAGGAGCATGCTGAGTGTGCACTCTCCTGAAGTCAACAACAATCTCCTTCGTCTTCTCCACATTCAGAGAGAGATTGTTGTCCCTGCACCACCCGGCCAGGTGGTTCATCTCGCTCCTGTAGTTTGTCTCATCTCTGTTGCTAATGAGACCCACCACAGTCGTGTCATCTGCAAACTTGATGAAAAGGTTAGAGTTGTGTGACGGTGTGCAGTCGTGGGTCAGCAGAGTGAAGAGGAGGGGGCTCAGCACACATTCTTGGGGGGCCCCTGTGTTCAGTGTGATGGTGCTGGATGTGTTAATGCCGACCCGTACTGCCTGAGGTCTTCCGGTCAGAAAGTCCAACAACCAGTTGCACAGAGAGGTGTTGAGCCCTAGCTGGGCCAGTTTTTGAGTGAGCTGCTGAGGGATGATTGTGTTGAATGCTGAACTGAAGTCTATGAACAGCATCCTGACATATGAGTCTTTTTTGTCCAGATGAGTGAGGGCTGGGTGGAGGGCAGTGGCGATGGCATCATCGGTCGAGCGGTTGGACCTATATGCAAACTGGAAGGTGTCCAGGGAGGGGGGGAGGACAGACTTGATGTGTTGCATGACTAGCCGTTCAAAGCACTTCATGGGAATAGGAGTGAGTGCTACTGGACGGTAGTCATTGAAGCAGGATGGAGATGACTTCTTCGGGACTGGAATGATGGTGGTAGCTTTGAAGCATGTGGGGACAACAGCCTGACTTAGTGAGATGTTGAAGATGTCTGTGAAGACATCAGTGAGTTCCACTGCACAGTCTCTCAGTACACACCCAGGAATGTTGTCAGGACCCGGAGCTTTGCGTGCATTGATCCTGCTGAGGGATCTCCTCACACTGTCCGAGGACAGCCCGAGGACTGTCCGGCACCATTACCTGGTCGCCGGGAGGAGGTGGAGTCTTCTGTGCAGTGGTGCTGTTTTGTGCCTCAAAGTGAGCAAAGAAGGCATTCAGCTCGTTCAGCAGGGGGATGTTGCTGTCACAGGTCTGTGGTGGGGGCTTGTAGTCCGTAATGGTCTGTATTCCCTGCCACAGGCTCCGAGTGTCTCTACTGTCGCTGAAGCGATGGGCTATCCTCCTGGAGTACTGTCTCTTGGCCTCTCTGATGCCGCGGGATAGGTTGGCCCTAGCTGTCCTCAGGCCCTCCTCATCTCCAGCTCTAAAGGCAGCGTTCCGAGCCTTCAGAAGTTTGTAGACCTCCCCTGTCAGCCACGGCTTCTGGTTGGCCCGGACAGTGATAGTCTTTGTGACTGTTTCATCATCAATGCACTTGGTGATGTAGGCAGTGACAGTCTCAGTGTATTCTTGGAGGTCTGTAGTATTGTTGTATGTGGCAGCCTGCTTGAACATATTCCAGTCAGTGGTGTCGAAACAGTCCTGAAGTGCCTCTGACGACCCTTCCGGCCACACTTTTATCTGTTTGTGTGTCAGTTTGATGATTTTAACGAGCGGTCTGTATGCAGGCATTAGCATGACAGTGATGTGGTCTGAGGCTCCGAGATGGGGGAGGGGGAGGGCCTTGTATGCTCCTCTCTGGGTGGTGTAAACAAAGTCCAGCGTGTTTTTTCCCCTTGTAGGGAAGTCAACATGCTGGTATATTTTCGGGAACACACCGTTTAAGTCTGCGTGATTAAAGTCTCCAGCCAAGATGAGAAAAGCATCTGGGTGGGCTGTCTGCTGCTCACTGATGTGCTGGTACAAATAATTCAGTGCCTCACTCCTGTTGTTGTTGGAGTTGGGAGGGATGTATACAGCAACGAGAAGAATGGCTGTATATTCCCTCGGTAGATAGAACGGCCGGCACTTAATAATCATAAACTCCACCATAGGTGAGCAGTGTTTGCAGACCACAACAGCGTCGCGGCACCATACATTATATATGTATTACAACCAACTGTAAAGTATTCATATAGTTCTCAGTTATAATGCACACATTTTATATTTTTTATATTTATTACAATAAACTGTCAAATCATTTGGGAATATGTATTTCATTACCAAATTGGCTCAAACACAAAATATATAATAATTTAAAGCTCAATAGTATTTGAGGAGAATGACTTACAGTAACACAACCAACTGTAAAGTCTTCATGTAGGTGTCAATTATAATGCACACATTTTACATTTTTAATATGTATTACAATAAACTGTAAAATCGTATGCAAATATTGCTATTTCTATCACTTTACAGTTGGTTGTGTTACTGTAAGATATTCTCCTCAAATGCTGCAGAAGTTAGAAAAGTTATAGCCTACCAATGTTGTATATAACTTTAGAGATGGTTTGTCCCTTGATGTAATAATAATTAAAAAAAATCTTTATTATCGGTTATGTGATCTATCTAGCACTGAAGTGGTAAAAGCATGTGTCAAAATAGACATGCATTAAAGGTTCACGCTACTGGGCGGAGTCTTTGGCGAAAGTATAACAGTCAATTAACATAATTGGGGTTCAGGGCCCTTGACTGTTACCATTCAAATTTTTAGACATTTTTACTGTAGCATTTTGAAGATATGGACCCATAATGGCAGGCTTGACTATACAGTATGGAGAATGCAATTGACCTTCGCAAAGAGCTTGATTGACAGGCGTTCTGACCAATCAGAATATTATGTGCCACCGTTGCTATCCGCCATCTTGCCGACAGCTACGGCCTGTCTCCATAGAAATACATGTTAAAAAAGATTGACTGAATTGAAACTTTTTCAATATAACTAAATATAAAAAAGTTAAGCTGTGCTGTTGTTGGCTCCCATGGTAATGGTAATAAGCTGAGGTATTCCTTTAAATACTTGTTTTGCATACCAGAAAACCGGCGCTGTATGCATGGCTTGCTGAAGTTAAATAGGCCTACCGAGTGTTAAATAATAAAATGATAAAACAATAAAATGATAAAACGTGTGCTCTTATCATTCCGTGGACAAAATTCTGTGAACTTCGCCCCACTTGGGAGCTATATATGCACATGTGCCCTCATCTGTTTTAAATGCAGTTAACCTCGCGTCGCTTCATGTCATCTGTAACTGTCAAAGACATGTTTTCACAGAGTTGTGCAGTGTTTCTGTTATAAATTCATATTAATTTGAGTTAATTCATCATTTTAAATACTTGACTGAAATGTATGAATGTCATATTCAGTGTAATTAATAGAAAAGGGGCTCCCGTGAAATGTTTAAAGTTAAGGGTTCTTTAAGAAAGAGTGACCATTGAAGCGTAACAGGTCATATGTTGAGCGCGGGATCATTGCATTATGGGCTGAACTAACATGGATGCAAAGAGAAACACTATAGTTCCTTTTTCTGCATGGTCTAAGCACACGGTAATTCATCTTTAAATATGTTGCATTTTGTGTATAATATTGTTTATATCAGTTGACGTAAATTATGTTATGTGTAAATAGCGATGTCATCGGATTCAGATTTGTCGCACATGTTCACTTGCATATCAGCTGGAATTTGAATGAGAGACTGAGAAAAAGGACTGTGAGAAATGCATATTTTGAACATTATATGTTTTATTTCTTGTAGTTTTCACGGTGTCTGCTGAAAAGAGAGAGACTGAGAAACAAATAAGCGACAAAAGACATCTGTATGAGTCTGTTTGCCTCTTCAAGATTAATCGCTTTATGTATTCCCCAATTGTAAGTCGCTTTGGATAAAAACGTCTGCAAAATGACTAAATGTAAATGTATGAAGCGTGGCTATCATTTGATTAGACCAGTGCAGCTACATCTTTCCTCTCATTAAACTATGTCTATGACAGGTCCTTTACTGCAAAACGACGGTCAAAGCGACACTCTAAAGTGATATAACTATGGCTCTATGTACTTTTTTAAAACCATTTTTATAGGTTTCACGTTACTGTCACAGTGTACGGGGGTGCAAGGAACGAGGAGACGAGGAACTTCTTTTAAACACTTTAACTGCAACACAGAACAGAGATCGCTGGAGACAGGTACACACACTCAGGGAAGGACATTAAGACTGGACACAGAGGCAGGGAAACACAGGGCTCTTAAAGGGGAAACTAAACTAGGTAATTGATAACACAGGGCTGGGGACTAATTAACTAAAGACACAGGGCTGGGAACTAATGAACACAAATGAGGACAGGAACAGGAACTAACCATATATGGGCACGAGAGGAAGGGAAACACAAGACACAGAGATACACAGTCTGACATTACTCCCCCCTCCCGAACGGTGCGTCCCGCACCGTACACTATCCAACGGGGAGGGGGGGTGGGCGCTCTGGAGGCCTCAAGGGACACAGAGACAAGACAGGACAGGAGGCCTCCAGGGCGGCGCCCGTTCCGGGAGCCATGGCGGGTCAGGGGACTCGGGTGGCCATGGCGGAGCGGGGAGCTTGGGCGGCCATGGCGGGTCCGAGGACTCAGGAGGCCTTGGCGGGTCAGGGGACTCGGGAGGCCATGGCGGATCGGGGAGCTTGGGTGGCCATGGTGGATCCGGGGACTCAGGAGGCCATGGCGGAGCAGGGAGCTTGTGTGGCCCGGGTGGATCCGGGGACTCAGGAGGCCATGGTGGAGCGGGGAGCTTGGGCGGCCTCCATGGCGGGTAGCCCCCCCCCCAAAAAAAATTTCTTGGGGAGACTCTTCCTCTCAGGAGGGTGCTCTGGCGGCGTGGTCGCTAAGGGCTCTGGGGAGCCGGACGGAACCAGCAGGGGCTCTGGAGAGCCGGACGGGACCAGCAGGGGCTCTGGAGAGCCGGACGGAGCCAGCAGGGGCTCTGGAGAGCGCTGTCTCGGAGCAGGCACAGGAGGGCGCAGTCTCGGAGCAGGCACAGGAGGGCGCAGTCTCGGAGCAGGCACAGGAGGGCGCAGTCTCGGAGCAGGCACAGGAGGGCGCAGTCACGGAGCAGGCACAGGAGGGCGCAGTCTCGGAGCAGGCACAGGAGGGCGCAGTCTCGGAGCAGGCACAGGAGGGCGCTCGGGAAGCGCGGGCTCTCGGCGGCGCTCGGGAAGCGCGGGCTCTCGGCGGCGCTCGGGAAGCGCGGGCTCTCGACGGCGCTCGGGAAGCGCGGGTACCGGGCTTGGGAGCGCAACAGCCCGTGGTCTTGGCTTAGCTGAGGGCGGCGGCTCAGGGCTGAGGAGGATGGAGCTGCTTCAGAGGCAGGGGGGATCCTTGGGGTTGGGCAAGCGGGAGCCGTTGGAGAGGTATGCGGAGGTTCTCGGCGTGGGATGAGCTGGGGAGATGCGGCGCGTTCCAGCTGGAGTGGGATGACGAGGCCGGGGAATTTCCTCGACTTCCTCGTCGGAACCATTTAGGAAGAAGATTAGGTTGATAAGCTCGATCAATGGAAAATCACTTACGGGAAGATCGCAGCGTATAACTTCATCATCCAACCCCAGCAGGAAACACGCACCCAGAGCGGCCTCATGCCAGCTCATCCGGTTGGAGATCTCGAGAAACTCCTCCACATATCTCTCCAACCTCAAACCGCCCTGCCGCAACCCCCACAGCGCGTCCTCAGCTGAAGTCATCAGTGTCTAGTTCAAGTCTTCTGTCACGGTGTATGGGGGTGCCAGGAACGAGGAGACGAGGAACTTCTTTTAAACACTTTAATTGCAACACAGAACAGAGATCGCTGGAGACAGGTACACACACTCAGGGAAGGACGTTAAGACTGGACACAGAGGCAGGGAAACACAGGGCTCTTAAATGGGAAACTAAACTAGGTAATTGATAACACAGGGCTGGGGGCTAATTAACTAAAGACACAGGGCTGGGAACTAATGAACACAAATGAGGACAGGAACAGGAACTAACCATATATGGGCACGAGAGGAGGGGAAACACAAGACACGGAGATACACAGTCTGACAGTTACATTGTCGGCTCTGAAAATATGTAAATGTGCATGCCAGGTAGCTAACGTTACAGCTGTTTCACTTCCAGCCTTAACCACAAACCAGACAGAAGAGTAGATTAACTTCGGTGGACTTCAACTTGAAAAATGGTGTGTTCCACTGTTTAAATAAAACACTTTCTGATGTTTATTCATGTTAATTTCGTGCTTTAAGTAAATATGAAAAGACGATCGGTTCACGTGTTTGAACTGAAGCAATACAGTGATCTGTCACGACACATTGAAGGGCCACAAAACGGTATTTATTGTTTGAATTTATTTTTAAAATACTCAATTTCAAAGCTGAGGGTCCTGAGACCTTGTTTCATATAAGAAATAACCTGCTCTGTCTTCTCTGATGGTGTGTTGACAGTTTTCTCTTTGCTCTGCGATTGTATTTTTCACTGCGAGCGAACATGCGTGTAGTGTGAGAGCTGCATTGTTTGTCGGTCATGGCAACAGTATAATGCAATTTCTGATTGTTATTGTCATATCAGCCAAATTCATGGGTCCATAACTTCAAAAATGCTACAGTAAAACTGTCTGAAAATTTGCTTTGTGACTGTTACGTGCCGCGTGTGTTTTTCTCTCTCTCTCTCCCCTTTCTACCAATCTGTTCTCTAATCTGTTGTCATTGCTCTTAGGTCTCTGCTGGATGGAGGAGATCATTGTCAATCATCGTTAAGGGCGTCGTCTCTTCAGCCAATCCGGTGTCATCCTGCTGTTTAAAGCTTCCCCGGCGTGTCACGCTGGTCAGGTGTTTTGAGCTGAAGCCTGTATGAGAGTTCGTACTCTTTCTGTGTTACCTGTGGGGAGTTTAATGCGTGTTTCTGTACTATTGAGATTGTGAGTGGAGTGTTGATAGGAGTTTGCTGTTCTTCCTTTGATTGGGGAAATGAGGAACAGATTAGCGCGCCCTAGGATACATTCTGCCCACAGCTAACAATTGTTAGACACACTAGGTAAGAGGTGAGCGCCTTTTCTGTATTTTTGTTTGTAGTTAGCATAATTTAGTCGTGGCGTCGCATACGCTGAAGATTTCGAGTTTGCTTTCTACATTTTCCTTTGGCTAGTTAGTTTAGAGGGTTCTGGGAACCTAGTTTAGAACAATTTATGTTTTATTATTTTTGTTGATTTGGCGTCACCTTCGTTCCTCAGTTTCCTTCTTAGTTTTAGGTATTCTTATTATTTTTGTTTTCTAAATTATGCATTGTACATAGCTCACACAATGTTCAGTGGCTTTGGCTTAAAGAAATTAAAACATTCAATTGAATCAAATCTTCCTTGTGCCTGGTCCTTTCTACAACCTCTACCCTCAAAGCAATATTATATACTAAATGTTGCGTTCCAACCCCTAGACCTTTAAAGGTCGTAACATTTAATGGGGGCTCGTCTGGGATAAACGAATGATCATAATGATCTAATACGCTTATTTCCCATGATATTGAATATTGCTGGGGGTAGAGAGTAGAATTATTGTGGCTTTAGTAATTTGTTGGAGCATATTTATTGAGGCGTGACTGGTTGACCGAGTGGTTGGTGTGTGTTTTGGGGTAATTATGGCTGATTTTGATCTGGAGACTTTTGTTAGTGCGCCGTCTATGGAGAAGCTGGATAAATGTAGAAAAAACGATTTGATAACCATTGCGGCTCATTATAAAATTTCAGTTACGACGCAGCAGCTGAAAAGAGAGATAAAGAGTGCTGTCATACAAAGGTTGGTGGAAACAAAGGTTCTGGTGTTGCCTGCAAGAGTCGAGGAAGAATCTCTCAGAGCCGACGTTCAGGTGCCGCTGTTAGGTGAGGAGGAGCGGAGTGGGGATGCTGTGGTAGAGGGTTCCGAAGCCAAAGCTTCCCTGCCGCCCTTTGAACCTTTTTCTCCGACCTCTATGGGATCTGGAGGTGATGCGCAACTTAAAGTTCGTTTGGCGTGTGTCCAAATGGAAGCGCATGAAAAGGCAGAAGAACGTCAGGCTGAGATGAAGTTACGACTCAAAGTTCGTAAATTGGAGATTGAGGCGGACAAGCAGATTAGACTGCGTGAACTTGAGTTGAACGCAGCTAAGAATGTACCTGCCTCGTTTGTTCCACCGTTGCAGATCGCTGGTGCTCCGTTTGGGCCGGGATCGCCGGTGACCACCTTTGATGTAAGTAAACATATCTCTCTTGTTCCGCAATTTCTTGAAACAGAAGTTGATTCATATTTTAGTGCGTTCGAACGTATTGCGTCAGCATTAAATTGGTCTAAGGAAGTGTGGCCTTTGCTCTTACAGTGTAAATTAACTGGTGAAGCCCAGGAGGTGTGCGCAACTCTATCCTTAGAGGATAGTTTAAATTATGATATGGTAAAAGTTGCAATCCTGCGTGCTTACGAGTTAGTCCCAGAAGCCTATAGGCAGCGGTTTCGGAATCACAAAAAACATTCTAGCCAAACATTTGTTGAATTTGCCCGAGAGAAAGGTGCTTTATTTGACAAATGGTGTGCATCGAGTAAGGTTACAGATTTAAAGACATTACGGGAACTTATTCTTCTAGAAGAATTTAAAAACTGCGTACCTGAACGTGTCGTTGTCTATTTAAATGAACAAAAGGTGTCATCTTTATCGCAAGCTTCTGTCTTTGCGGATGAATTCGCGTTGACACATAAGAACATTTTTACTCCTGTTCGTTCTGATAAAACGGCACACACACCTCTGAGTAATCAGTCACGTCCGAAGTTTGTTGCTCCAAAGTCAAGAGAAGACAGAGAATGTTTTTATTGCCATAAGTCTGGTCATTTAATTGCTGACTGTTCCATGCTGAAACGGAAACAGCAGAGTTCGGTTACTAAGAGCGTTGGTTTTGTGAAAGCTGTTGAGGTTGACAACATTGAGCGTGTTGGTGGATTAGATCCTAGTTATGAACCGTTCTTGGTGGAAGGGTTAATTTCCTTTACGGGAAAGTCTACAGACCAGGTGAAAGTTAAAATGCTCCGTGACACTGGAACTACGCAATCTTTCGTGGTTGCAGGTGTACTGCCGTTTTCCGAACAAACCTTTTGTGGCAGTAATGTGTTGGTAAAGAGTATAGAGATGGGACTCATTAAAGTTCCGTTACATCAAGTGCATGTGCATTCGAAGCTTTGTACAGGATTTGTGAAAATAGGTGTTCGAGAATGTTTGCCTGTAAAAGGGGTAGAATTGATTCTTGGCAACGACTTGGCTGGTGGAAGGGTTTTTCCTGTGTTAGAGGTTTTTGATAATCCTGTGTTGTCAGACCAGACCGATGAGTTGACCGAGGCATATCCTGAAGTTTTTCCTGCATGTGCTGTTACACGAGCTCAAGCTCGTAAAAGAGATGACTTTGATCTGTCGTCTTTTATTGCACCCATTTTTACTAATGATGTTTTACCACAAGTTGAAAGTAAGGCGGTTGAAAAGTCCTCTCCTGTTAGTTTGAAGTTACCTGTGACGCGTGACAAAATAGTTTCTGCACAAAAATCAGATGTAACTTTGTGGAAGTGTTTCTCTGTTGTTGTTCCCTTGGAGCGGGCACAAAAGAGAAAATCTGCTTATTTTGTTGAAAATGGCTTGTTAATGCGTAGATGGTGTCCTGATGTCAAGGATGATTCTGAATGGGATGTGGTGTATCAAGTCGTTATTCCTTCATGTTGCCGACAGCAAGTCTTATCTTTGGCTCATGATCATGACTTGTCGGGACATTTAGGGGTTAAAAAAACATATACTCGGATTTTGAGACATTTTTTTGGGCCTAGTCTAAAAACTGACGTTGCTAATTTTTGTTGCACTTGTCAGATTACTGGTAAACCAAACCAGGTAATCCCTCCGGCGCCGCTCGTTCCTATTCCAGTTGTAGGGGAACCTTTTGAACACGTTATTGTTGATTGTGTTGGACCCCTACCTAAGACTAAAACTGGTAACCAATTCATGTTAACAATCATGTGCAGTGCTACACGTTTTCTTGAGGCAATTCCGTTGAGAAAAATAACAGCATCTGTTGTAATCAAAGCACTTGTGAAATTCTTTTCTATGTTTGGCTTACCAAAAGTGGTGCAAACTGATTAAGGCACTAATTTTCTTTCTAAGCTTTTTTCATAAGTTCTGACTACTCTAAATATTTCTCACAGAGTTGCAACGCTTACCATCCACAGAGCCAAGGTGCACTCGAACGTTTTCACCAAACGTTGAAAGCGATGCTCAGAAAGTACTGCAGAGACACTGCTAAGGATTGGGATGAGGGGGTACCACTAGTTTTATTTGCAGTTAGAGAGGCTGTGCAGGAAAGTCTTGGATATAGTCCTGCCGAACTTGTGTTTGGACATACTGCCCGAGGTCCTTTGAAGATGCTCAAGGAGAGTATTTTGTCTTCTGACTCCAGTTTGAAAATGAACGTGTTGGATTATGTCAGTAAATTTCGTGAACGGTTACATAAAGCTTGTTCTATGGCGAGGGATTCATTCGCGTTGCTCAAAAAAACATGAAGTGTCATTTTGATCACAAATCTGCTCAACGCTGTTTTAAAGAAGGTGATCAAGTGTTAGTGTTGCTTCCTATTGTTGGTTCTGCCTTATCTGCACGATTTTACGGCCCTTACGAGGTGCTGAGGAAGTTGAGTAACACTGACTATGTGATTTGTACTCCCGATAGGAAAAGGAAGTCTCGTGTTTGTCATGTGAATATGTTGAAGGCCTTTCACACTAGAGAATCTCCTCGAATGGAAGTTCCACTTGCAGAGGATGCTGCTGTTCCTGTTCCAGTTTTTGTAGCTACTGCATGTGGTGATGTACATGCTGCTTGTGATGCTGACGTTGAGGATGATGGTGTGGTGTCCCGTCATACTTATAAACAATGTGCTAGATTTAAGAATTCTGAAATCTTAAGTGATTTGCCATTTCATCTATTACATTTATCTGAACAACAATGAAGTGATATTGTACATTTGCTTAATGACTTTCCTTCTTTGTTTAACGATGTTCCTTCTCGTACCACAGTTTTGCAGCACGATATTAAAGTGGGTGATGCTATTCCAATCAAACAGCATGCATACCGTGTGAATGTTGCGAAGAGAGCTGTCATGCGAAGTGAGGTTGCTTATTTGCTTGAGCATGGCCTTGCTAAGCCTAGCTGTAGTCCCTGGAGCTCACCGTGCCTATTAGTCCCGAAGAGTGATGGCACCGCTCGGTTTTGTACTGACTATCGAAAAGTCAATGCGATTACCATCCCTGACTGTTTTCCTTTGCCGCGCATGGAGGACTGCGTTGACAACCTTGGGTCTGCTCGATATGTCAGTAAATTAGACTTATTAAAGGGATATTGGCAAGTACCCCTTACCTCTCGTGCATCTGATATTTCAGCTTTTGTGACTCCTGATAGTTTTTTACAGTACTCTGTTGTGGCGTTTAATGCGCCCGCCACCTTCCAGCGACTTATCAATATTGTACTTTTCGGGGTTCCGAACTGTAACCCTTATCTGGATGATTTAGTCATGTATTTTATTGACTGGTCAGATCATATTTCTCTATTACGGACAGTATTTCAGCGTCTCGCTGACGCTTCTTTGACTGTGAACTTGGCGAAGTGTGAATTTGGCCAAGCAACTATTACCTATTTGGGTAAAGAAGTAGGTCAAGGTCAGGTACGTCCGTTAGAAGCGAAGGTTACAGCCATTGACGAATTTCCAACTCCAACTACTCGCCGAGAACTTCGCAGATTTCTTGGCATGGCTGGTTACTATCGTAGCTTTTGCAGGAACTTTTCTTCTATTGTTCAACCTTTAACGTCACTTCTTAGTCCATCATGTCAATTTTTATGGTCTGATGAATGTCAACATGTTTTTAACTCGATTAAAACTCTGATGTGTAGCACTCCTGTCTTGGTGGCACCTAACCTATCTTCTAAATTCAAATTAGAAGTAGACGCCAGTGTGTGCTCCAAATATTTGGATGATAAAGGTACATTATATCATTGCCTTTAGGAATGTCCAAATACAAAACTTTTTGAAAGAGGTTATTAAATGTATGTCGGACATGTTTAATACTATTCCTTTGACTGTTAAACTCCGTATTCTTGGAATATATCCACTAGACTTTACGTTGAAACGGACTAAAACCCTAGATTTCAGTCTCCTTCAAGCCAGAAGAGTTATTGCATTATGCTGGAAGAGTATGAATGCTCCATGGTTGGAAATGTGGAAAAGGAGATACTGGACAGTATCGGACTGGAGAGACTAACTTATATTGCTAAGGGCACGAGGAAAGACTTTGATCAGCTTTGGGTATCATACATGAATATCACGTAAAATGGAAATAGACTTTAATCAACATTGTGACTTTCACTTGACACTTTAAACACTAGCATCTATTATTTAAATATTTATTTTCATCTTTTTAATTAATTAATTTAGAGTATAATTTAGTCTGTTTTATTGTTTTTATTTTATTATTTTATTTTATTGTATTTATTTTTTATTTTACACAGGAGTCTGCACAAGCCTAAGAATATAATTTTATCCTGATCTATTCAAGTATTTTTATCTAGTTGTGTTTAATATTTAATTTTACCCAATAAAAATGTGATTTAGAGATTGAGATGAAGTCATTATCTTCACAGGTGAAATATTTTATCTTGTATATATATTGTATTTAATACAAAATCAATAGATCAGGTAAGGTACAGGTTCCAAAAAAACAAAAATTTAACGTAAGAGTTGGAGTGGTTTGAAAGATGATTTTGCATATTAGCACATTAACTTTATCCAGAGGAATTAATAAAGAAACATAAATGGGGCCCAGTTCCGACCCACTGTGGTCCCACCAAAACCCCATATGGGGGTTCAGTGTGGTCAACCATTTGGGCCCCATAAGGGTTCTGTGTTATTATTAGAACCCATTTAGGGCTCATGTATTGAAAGTCTATGGACCCATCATGTGCCCCAATGGGCTAACACACATGGGTTCCATGCAGGGCCCAAGTGACAGCCCACCAAAACCCCACATGGAGCCCACGTGGAAATGTTGGCTGGGTAGCATCTATAGCTATTTACACGTAGTACATAGAGCCGCTGCCAATTTTATGTGCGACATTATGTCTAATTCATAGAGCGGACAGTAGCTCTGAATGATTTTCGATGTGACAAGAATTACGTCACATGCATAACACTTGTAGAGTCATAATTTAAAAACAGTCGGCCTCGCTAATAACACCCATGTTTTTCAAAACATCGTTAGCACACCTTTAATGGGACTCGGTGTGTTTCAGTAAAGATTTACTCACGAACGAACGCGAATGATATTCCATTCCATTCCTGATTCCATTCACGGTTTTTGGCCTTGACTGTTTTCCCGCCCATTTAACCTCATCATCCAAATATGAAAACAGTTAGAAAACAAAGCAGAAATATATTTGTTTAAAGAGAATACTGCAACATTATACTGCAGCATTGTGGAATATTTCCTTTACAAATTTAATTTAATTTACTTCCCTTCGATTAAAAAGTTCAAACATTTAAATTTGAGAAAAATTGAGATTTGATTTGTAAAAAAAAATCGAATATTTCGAAAAATTCGGAAAATTGTAAAAATTCGAATTTTTAAAAATTAAAATAAAAAATTGAGATTTTTATAAATAAGAAACGAACGAAAAAGTATTCCAAAAGAAAATAAATTAATCCATAGCACAAAAATAAAAACTAATAAATGCTATTTAATGTAATATAATAAATGTGGGCTTAGTAGTTTTCTCTATTTATTTAAACATAAGCCTTCTGCCAAACAGTCTAGCATTCATTGTTCTGTTGTCTTGTCCTTCAGACATAACTGAGGCTTTTAACAATGAGACAATGATAAAGTAGAAACACAAACATATTACCAGGGAAATTAATTTATAGTGAAAAAAGGTTACTTATGTTTCCTGCACATCGGTCTGTCTGATCATGCCTCAACAGATTAATACACATGTTTTAACAGTTGAAAAGGTTATAACGGCGAGTGGACATGTGTTTGAGAGTCAGCACTGTCCTCTTGTGGTAGAAGCCGAGTAACTGATTTCTCTGCAGGTCACTTCCTCAAAAGTCCATCTGTTCAGTTGAGTTTCAGAGACATCATCCAGAGAACATCTCAACGTGATATCAACATTCATCAGTATGTGGGCTTTCATCTTATATTTCATCTGCGTGGAAGGTAAGATCACACATTATATGCATATTATAAGCAGATTCAATTATATTGAATTGTCCTCAATACAAAAGGTTTCAACATTTTTAAATGTGTCTGGCCACTCTAAGCCTCAGTTGCTAATATATAGACTCACGGATAAGCATTCTTATGACTTCATAACTGTGAACTTTTGAGAAAATACAGCTGAGCATGTGGCGTGTTCAATAAGCAGTATAAATGATTGACTTCTGATCTTTAGTAAATGTACACAGCTCATTACAAATCTAATCTAAATCAATATACAGTTACAATGACATCAACAATCAGAAAAAATAATATTATACACATTATACACATATTGTACACAATTATACACATAATATTATACACAAGTCACATTAGTGGAAAGAAAGAAAGAAAGACAGAAAGAAAGAAAGAAAGAAAGAAAGAAAGAAAGAAAGAAAGAAAGAAAGAAAGAAAGAAAAAAAGACAGAAAGAAAGAAAGAAAGACTTTGAATTGTAATATTTTTGTGATTTCTCACCACTTTGTTGCATCTGTTTATGTGTTAAACTAAAAGAGTGTCACATTTTCATTTCTGCCATTGGTTTCACTTTTCGAGATAAAGAAACATTGCTGTCCTTTACGTGTCTGAAACCACAGAAAGACTTCCTTTATCTCTCTTCAGATCATGTTCTGTCAAACCTGCTCGTGTCGCCATGCAAACATACATGAAAAGAAGAAATCAAAGATTATTATACCACAGTTCAAGCGTAAATCTGATTAGGGCCGTTGATATGAAATGAACTCTACAATCTTCTTCTCTGAAGGATCTTGCGTAAGATTCAACCACAACAGTTAACACACAAACCTCAATGACAGTGACAATCAGCAAATGAGTTTAATCATCACCACACAACAGTTGACTAATAGTGATGACACGATCAACAACGGTATAAATGTCAGTTGCAAAGCTCCATTAAAAAAACAATAATCCTATAATATGAATCGCATACTTCATGCATGCTGCAATGCATCAACAAATGGTTATGGTTCAGACAACCATGCACTGTCTTATGTAAATACAATAATTAATATCTGTGATTCAAAAGGTCCTGTAAGTGTAATGATTTGTATTTATTAAAATGCATGCATTAAAATATAAACAGCTTGACTATATTAAACACAGGTTTGTTTGGTTTGTGTCGACCACATGTGGTGAAATGTTGGTTGCCCAGAACATCAAACCATTGAAATTCAACAGCTGTTTAGAAACCATAATTGTAATCATAATCTGTGTACCTGTATATTCACTTGTCTTCATGTTGTCTCAGTGGCTGGAGAAGTGAATGACTTTGAAACAGTTGAAGTGATGGAGGGAGGTGTTCTCAATCTGCACCCTGGACTGGACCATCTAAAGGGAGACGTTCAGATAATGTGGACGTCTGAAAATACTCGTCTCGCACAGATGTATCAAGGGAATATTTACACTCATTATGACATGAGATTCACAGACAGAGTGCAGTTAGACCGGACAACAGGAAGATTAACTATCATGGACATCAGGACTAATGAATCTGGACTGTATGAAGCCTTAATCATCATCAATACACACATCACAGGACGGAGATACAGCGTTCATGTTTATGGTAAGTTACCGCTGCAGCCTCTATTGAAAAATAACATGGAAATCATGGCATATTGATTAGATTTGGTTCCATATTGATTATTGACATCTTTAATTAAGGGAGACATGGCTTTAAGGTGATGTGCATGTTTTCTTTTGTGATAAAGCACCTGTCTCTGTACCAGCCATCAGGAGCTCATCAGATAGTGTGCACCAATCGACAGGTCTGTCTTTATGATTTCTGTATCAAACAATTCAATTTTCTGTCGACTTTTGTAGCTTACAATTCTGACTTTTTTCTCTCAGTTACGAGTTTATATTTCAGCCCCCCCCCCCCCCCCCCCCACACACACACACACACACACACACACACATAATTCTACATGTGTAAGTGGTTTCAGGAAAAAAACTTACTTGTGAAATTAAGAGTCTGAGTTCTGTGGGGGGGAGGGTGTTGTCACAAGATACAAGATGTATACTTTTGGGGAAACGTCAGAATTGTGATATATAAACAGAATTCTATTTTTTAAAGAGTCATTTCAAGAGGTACATTTAGAATTTTGGTGAAAAGTCAGAATTGTGAGATTTAAACTCAAAATTCTGGGCAAAAATTCTACATTGTGAAACATAAATGCAGATTTCTGAAAAAAAATTCAGAATTGTGAACAGTAAAATTGGTGGAAATAGTTTTGTTATGATGCTGTTTGTGGGACTTTTTGTTAATTATGATAGCAGTAGAATTAATTTCTTTCAGGTACATCACAGGAATCAGATGAGATCTGCTCTGTGTTCTGCTCAGTAAGAAATGATCGAGGTGTGTTCATCTCGTGGTATAAAGGAGGTGAAATACTGAATCAGACGAGCAATCCTGATTTCAACATCAACCTCAGTTTACCATTACAGCTTCATTATAATGATCCAGAGATCTACAGCTGCACGGCTGTGAATCCAGTGAATAACAAAACCGTCCATCTTCACATGAACGAGATCTGCCCACGACACGAAGGTACCAGAACTACATTTATCACAGAACTCTCGTCCTGCCACAATGACCAAAGCCACCGAATAACAGAACTGAATCAGTTCATATCTATATAATGTATCTTCTCTTTCAGGTTGTGTGGGTCACTGTGGCGTCACCGAGGCTCTGGTTCGTCTGCTTCTGTCTGGTCTGCTGGGAATCACCACCGTTGTGTTTCTGGTTGATCATCTGAGGTTCTGCTCATTTCAAGGAAGAGCTGCTTTTGCTTGATGATGGTACTTTCATTAAACGTCACATTGGCCAAAAACGTGATTGTGAGGCTACGAGGCTAACTGCTGGCATTGAGGCTGAAAGTCTAAACTGAGGGCACTGTTTGGGACACGGCCATAAAGTATTAGCATTTTCACACTGAAGTTTATGTTCAGGGAGAAAGATTTGAAAATTGATAACCTATTACTGATACCTTAAAAAAATAAAAAGGGGATGTTTGTCCCCTTCTAAATATGGGAACTGCTCATCCACTCATTACAGAGCAGAACACAATGCTGACATTTTCTGTGTCTGCTTCAAAAATCAAAGAAATGTCTTATCGAGTGGACACACACACACACACACACACACACACACACACAAACACGCACGCACACACACACACACACACACACACACAACAACAACTTTCAGATGTTGATTTGTCTTATCTCAAACCAAAAATTGCTTAATAAAACTATTTTCTCTGGTATAAAAGGTCTTTATTAGCCAGAGAGTTTGACAGAGGAAGCGAAGACCGAGCAGAAAGCTGAAGACCAAATCATGATGATATGATGATGAATAATCTTAAGGGACTAACTTCGTCTGACCAGCACAAATACAGCAAGTGTTGTTAAACCAAACTGCTTCATATATTCCCCCTTATCTCACATTCCACAAACCCAACAATCATAAGATTAAACAACAACAACAAGCATCGCAAGAACAAGGGAAATTAAAAAAATGTAATAACAACTAATACAAAGATTATAATTGTTGTTTATTACACATATACATCCAACTTTGAATAACTAAACTTCATTCAAATGACAGTTATATATTTATATTTATAATAAAATTATTATTGTAAAGAACAATACATCAAACTTTCATATACAATTTTGTATATGTATAATTACATCTTTATTATCATTATTATTATTTGTATTATAATTCATATTACTATCATTATTATTATTGATTAAATGAAGTGCATCTGGATGGGTGCTGTCAGGGTCTTCTGGTTTCTTCTCTAACAAACGGTGTTCCTCAGATGCGTCTGTGTTGCGTTCATCTGCTGATTATAAGAAAAGGAGAGTTTTGCACGATTAGTATTTATGTCAGTAAAGTGACACATTAATACAGGGCTATTGAAGTTAGGTTATTATTAACTACATGGAAATAAACAAACACTATATTTATTTCAATAGCCACCTTTTTTATAATCTTTTACTATTATATGTAATATTTATAATGTCTTGCTGAACAAATATTGATAAACAATTTGAGCATAATTCAGAAAAAATTACAATTTGAAAATTTACAATGATCGAAAATACATAAAAATGCAATTCATACAGAATTCATCTCTGTGAAGATTATTTTTGACACTTTAAAAAAGGGCTAGACAAACAGTGTAATTATCCTGCAATTCTAATAAAGAAAATGTCCACATTGCAAGTCTCAAAAGGCAAATGTCAATTTTTGTCAAAAACCTTAATGTTTTAATATTGTCTTTTTAAAAACACTCAAATAACGAAACCGTTTTGGATTAAATATTTGAAAGACTTTAGATTAAAGATTTGAAAGATTAAAGATCAGAAAGTTTCTTTAAAATATCTGATAAATTGAAGGTCTAGTGCGACAAGTATGTTGTAAATTGTTAAATCCCAATTAAAATGTCTTTTGATCACAAAACCCAAGAACATTAAGTCTAGTGGACTGACCTCCAGGGATGCTTGATTGAGTGTCCAGCTCTTCTGAATCCACTGTACGGTCACAGGAATCAAGTTTCTTCTGGTGTTTCTGTAGAGGAATGAGAGATTTAAATCACACTAAACTGCACTGTAAAAATATATGATCACTGCTGTTAATACGTGTTATAAAAACAAACCTGCTGCTATATTTTTGTGTGATAATACTTACCTTTTTTATATATAAGTATATGCTGACAGCAGGGACCCCCACTATTATGATTAACACTGCGATGACCACAACAATGGTCCCTGTGTTGAAGGCTGATTGTGGGCTGGCTGTGATGGACGGGTCACCAGAAGACCCTACAATTATTTTGCATGAGAAAAAAATAGTTCAGTCAGTTTTGTTGTTGTTTTTTAAAATAATGTCACATTCACCCATCATGCCCAAATAAAGTTATAAAAACAACATTTTAACAGCACTCAAGATTACTAACCGTTGAATACAACAGTGAACGTTTCCTCGATCGTGTAGTTCCCGATCACTTCGAGAATGCGCGTTCCCGCGTCAGTGGCACAGACATTAATAATGATGACAGAAACATTCTCAGATCCGAGTTTGAGTTCGAGTCTGTCGTTGTAGTCGTTGATGGCGGTGCAGCCTCTCTGCTCCTCTTCGGTGGAACAGTGGCGGAAGATGAGATCTTGTTTGCCGTTTTCAGAACGACTCAGCGTCACTCGGTTGACATCCCTCATGTTGGGTGTTTTGGCCGATAGGGTGACGTTTTCTCCTATTTTTACAACCACTGTCATGTCGCTCACAGCACCTGATGAAATACATATTTATATTGCTTAGTGACACCTTTTAAAAAAAACAATGTTTTCAGTCGCGAAATTTCTACGGACACCGCGGTCGTAATAGGAAGCTCTCTGGCGTCTTTTTAAAGACGTTTATATATATATTCCAAGTGTAAAAACACGTAATCTGCTTCACCTTGCTGCAACACTCCAGTCGTACATATTTAAAGTTTGCGTTTTTAAATTCAGTACTCTTCTTTCTTTTTAACCCGCTGAACTTCTTTTAGTCACACCGTCTTTAGCACAGATTCGGTCTTTAGTTCATGGCACGAATGGACAGAGCAGTGATGAAACTAAGAACACTCAATATTCTTTTCCAGGCGTTTCCGGGTTCTACTGGCTTTCGCATGCGGAGTGTGACAGACCGGAAGTTCAGAGATCAACACGGAAAGCTAAACGCCAGAATGCTTTACTTACCGGTGAGGGCAAAACATGTTATGAACGTGAAGAAGCGGCGGATTTTCATGAATTCTGCTCGGGTCGTCTCTTGATGAAATAGTACAAATCTTTGTCAGCAGCGGCTAAGTGTGACTCGATTGTCACTGAAGCTCCTAACTGTTGAAGCTCCTAACTGTGACAAACAGACGCCTCGGCGGTGTATTAGTAGCCTAGCTAAAGCGGAGCGGGGCGGGACGAGTTGCAAAGCCGCTTTCAGGCAAACCTCGGATAACATTTTACACCTTGTGTGTGCATTCATAAAAGTAGCCCTAACTAAAGTTTCAGCGTCTCGCTGAATTATGCCTAATCTACAGTTTACCTTTTCATAATAGTTATGCATGTTTTGTGCTATCCTCCACGACATTCCCTTTGTGTAACATTCGGCTACAGCAGCGCAACCTTCAGCTGTTTACATTGATTTCAGTTGCTTTGATATTATATAACTTACACGTTGCCCTTCAAAAGGTAAGATTTCTACTAAAAGATAAGATACTTTCTTCAATAAAGTATTTATCAAAATAGTCAAAAATGTGAAATAACTATTTAAAATAGTTTGTTGACATACATTTTATTATAATATTAAAACGTAAAGAGCTCCAAGTTACGTTCAAGCCTGCAGCGCGGACCGGTGTCTGAGATTTTCGGTGACGATCATTTACCAGGAGCAGCAGGCAAATCAATGAAATCAAACATAACATATAGCCTATAGGCTAATACAATCTACAAACTATTGTGCTCAGATGAACAAAACCTAAAAAAAAGGCCAAATCGCTGAAACATATTTACATTATGTAAAACTTTCTGTGCGCTGATATTTTCAGAGGCGCTTTAACGCGAAACAGGAAACTCGTGAATATTCATGCTCAGCGTCACCGAAAATCTCAGAGAACGAATATTTCACAACACCGGGCGGACACCGATCGTTGTGACGTCAATGCACCGCGAGAGCTGTAGAGAGCAGACGGCTCCTTCAGTTTTCGAACCGCTCTCGAAATACTTTGTCAAACACCGGACTCTCTGAGCAGCGCCGCTTCAAGTCCCACACCGTCAGTCTTCAGTGTCACGTGATCCTCCTGAAATCATTCTATGATTATTTGCTGCTCAGAAGTTTGTTTATAATGATTTTGTTATTCATTTTTACTGCTTAATGAGAGTGGAAACCGTGTTAGAGACACAGATAGTGTTCATGATTCACAGAAAGCTTGAAGAACAGTATTTATTTGAAATATAAATCTTTTGACCAAATTTAATTAATCATTGTGGAGTAAAATTATTAGCTATTTTCTTTCAAAGTTAAATTTCATTAAAAAAATAATATTGTGATTCCAGACTTTGAATATTTTAATGGAGTGCAATTATGCATTTTAAATTGTGGCCAAGAGTGCAAATGCTTTTTTGGGCCACTGTATTGAGACAATTTTGTGGTTGTTAATTTGTTTTAAATATTACAACTTTAATTTAATTATAAAGATTGGTAAAAGTGCCAGAATCGGTTAAAACAAAGTGTCATTAATTGTTTACTTTAGTATCTGTCCTATTTTTATACATTCAGAGACCGCTAGATAACTATTCTTGGCAAATCCAAGGCCCAAATTCTTCTACAAATATAAAAAAGGTCATTACCATCTCACACAATATCATATGTCCACTTCATTACACGCTATTCCAATATTCAGTAATCGGACAAATCAAGGCCATAGTCCCATCTTTACTCCAGGACATGTGAGAGAGTAAGATGGGGAAGATACCGCCCTTTGAACAATACGGCTTTTCTTTTAAATGGTCAAATATTTAGATATAAGTTTAGCATGTGCAGGATGATGTACCAGATGCAGCTGAAATTTATAGAACATACATTTAGCTGTTATAAAACAAAATGTAAAATGTAATTTACAGAATGTATGAATATTAATAGATTTATTTTTAAAATATAATGTAAAATACTAAATCAATTATTGTATTTAATTTTCTTTCCACAATTTAGTTAAATAATTGAATAACCAATAACAGACAAAGCAGAATCCCAGTAAAGAGACTCATCTGAAATATTTTAATTGATGCCATAATAGCAAAACTATGAATGCAAACTTAATGTTTTCACTCAATTAGGCTAACTTAAAGGTTTTAGTGAAAGTGAAGATGTGCATCTAATTCATGGAAATATTAAATAACCCTCAATTTCATATTTTTACTTAAAAACTAAACTAGAAAATGTACACCACAAATCCCTCATTAACAAACAGATACAAAAATACACTTTCTACACAACAGATCACTATTTTCAGAGACACGAATATATATCAGCTAAAACTGTTTTAACAGATGATGTTGATATTCAGATACAATGACACAAATACAAATAGCACAGCCGTTCATCAAAAGTGCTGAGATTTTGTGCCATCTATGGTCACACAGAAAATGAGTGTCCGGGGGGGTCATCATGTACAAGTGTTAACTAGTTTAAAAAAATGTTGTAAATAACTCAGGGCTCAACATAAGGACTGCTGGGCAGTTGATCAGATATTTACTTGCCTTTCCAAAACATTAAGTTGCCCCACCTAAAAAATACAAGTTATTTTATTTTGACAAATGACACATTGGTGGATCTTCTCCTAATATTAAAAACATGTGGGTCATCCTGGAGGGGCATATTCTACAAGTACAAATAATGTGGATCCATCGACTTCATAATTCATATAAATAAATAATTCTCTCTACCTTCAGACTGATTTCATTGAGTTGTTCATGGTCCCGTTTGCCCTTATTAATTAATATATATTACAGGTTTCAGACCCATATGAAGTATTACTTACCACAGAAATCATGTGCTTAGTTTGTGTTGATCAAGAATACAGCAGTCATAGACACTTGTGTATGTAAAGTTTAGTAATATTTCACTTGTTTTTTACCTGGCCATGCATATTTATATACAGGTGTTTTGTGAATGTCATCTTGTCATGCCTGGACCACATCTGAATAAAACTAACACAGAATCAGTTGCTCTCTTTATTCAGCTAAATGCAACTACTCCCATGCGTAACATGAACATTTACAAATTACTGAATGGTCTGTTTTGGCCACTTGTTATTAAAAATGTAAAACATTTACATGTTATTATGAGTTTGTAGAATAGAACTAAAACACGGTGAAAGCACTGCAAGGTTGCTGATTTCACAACTTGAACACGTTTGAGTTAAAATGATTTCAACACAATCACGGTGCATGACTAGGGATGGGTATCGTTAAGGTTTTAACGGTACTACTACTCTTATCGATACTGCTTATCGATCCGGTGCTTTAACGGTATTCTTATCGGTACTTTTTGTTATTTATATATATATATATATATATATATATACATACATATATACATACATACATACATACATACACATATATGTATGAAATATATATTTTTATGATAGATTAGCAGCTTAATTAACATGGCTTTATATTCTGAGATGAAAAAATATTTCATTAAATAAATATAAAACATCAATTTGTAAATGCAGCAGTGTGCAGGCATTTTTTGTGTTTTATATACATAAGATAAGATAGAGTAAGAACATGAACAAAGAAACAAAGTTAAACAAACTGACAAATATACCATTTATTGTGTGTGTATTTGATCGTTTGGACGCGCCCGAAGCTTGGAGCGCGCCGCGCACGCACACACACACACACACGCGCGCAAACACACACACACACACACACACACACACACACACACACGCACACTCACACACACGCACTCACACACACACACACACACACACGCGCGCAAACACACACACACACACACAGGGGCGCGGGAACAGGGGGTGCTGAGTTTTTTTCTGTGGGCAACTGTAAACTGTTGTGAATAAAAAAAATATATAGGCTAAATTTGTTATAATAAAGATTAATTTAAAAATGTATATGGTTGCTCCGATGTTTATAACATTTAGTTTACATTGGCTATTTTGCTATCTATTTCTATGTGATCTTCGACATATTTACCATTTGCCCATTAATTTAACAGTTGTAAGAATTAAAGTTATCAAAGTTATTAAACTGATGCAGGGCTATTGATGCGCACGTTGCGCACATCCTGTCAAATCACGCACGCAGCACTGCCAATGCTTGCTTTTATGTTTGTGAATTCTATGATTGTGTTGAAGAATTTGTAGGTTGTGGCTTAAAAGCGGAACATGGAAATATCATGGATGTACTTTTTTTTTTTGTTCTCAGCGATATGAGTCTTTCCCTTCTCCCAAAACAGCTTATAGCTAAAATAGTTCAGTTTTGTATGTAATGGAAAAGTGATTAGACGATGTTTCGTTTTTTTTTCTTCATAAAGTTAATTTAGAAAAACCTTGGGAGCATTTTTTGTTCGTTAAATGTTTTTTTCTTTTAAGCAACGACCAAGCGACCAGCATCAGAGTTGATCGCCTATATGTTTGATTAATTTAGCCTTATCAAATCATCACGACTTGACTAAAATAAAATCGACAGATAGGCCTATAAACAGTTCAAGCATATCACAGTGTTAGTTTAAATGTTTAACCTATATAAATGTGCACTATCCAACAGTTTGTGTGGAGAGTGGAAGCTGAAGCGAGCTTTACAGGACATGGAGGATTTTTTTCTTACAGTAAAAACAACTTAAAATACGCCGTGTGATTTTTTTTTTTCCTCATAAAGGTAAGAGTAATATATCATTTTGAACTGTAAAGGGTCTACTTTTATTTGTGTGCATTCACAATATCAACATTGTGCTTTTATAAAATAGGAAAACAGAGAATGCACTTTCTGCCGGTTTTGAACAAGAGCGCTTCAATGATGAACCGAAACTCGGCAACTCGAAACTGGCTCAGAGATATGATAAATATATCTATAGAAAGCTTTAAAATACTACTTTAAAACGAAATAATTCAAAGCAAAGCAAAAACTCTTCATCAGCCTATGTAATCCTTAAGATGCATATATTTTTCTCTGCGTGTCCAATGAGGAAATGGCGAGTCATTTTTCCCGTCACCTCACCATCTAAAATATAAAAATAAGGGAAAGCCTAAAACAGGCCCGATTATAATTTGCGTTTTATTTTATAATTGTATTCAATAAAAAAAAAAGTATGTAAATCTTTGTCCTTGAAATTTAAAGGATTTGTTGCAATGCAATTTTGTCTGACTGATGTGAATTATTTATTGGCCTATCGTTTTAATCCATGCAGCAAATGCTTTAAAAACAGCTTTAAAATTACTTTATTGCATTCCAGATGCTTTTAAAAAAAACTTTTCACTATACATTTTAAGGGTTTTTAAGCTTGAATGTAACTTGAATGTAAAACATTGTTATGAATTCATTGTAGCCTATTCCCATTTGTAAAATAGCTAATTGTTGTCTAACAGGATCTCATGAAAGTGCGTAGGCTATAGCACGATTTTCTGTTTCTATTTGGCGTAATATTTATACGCAGAAATTGACTACCCCCCCCCCCACACAGCACCCCCTACATAAAACACCTTCCCGCGCCCCTGCACACACACACACACACACACACGCACACACACTTCAGCCTGAGGAACAGCGTCTCTCGTGTGGATTGTACTTCCAACATTTCATTATCAAACATGTCCAGCAATTTAGTAACTGTAAAGACGGCATTTTACAACAATCGACAGACGATTGATCTGATTCTGACGTTCAGGTTTGGTCAGGGAGGAACGAATGCGCGCTGCTGTGAAGAGAAGGAAGTTGTGTTAGAAGAAACACGGCTATAATCTTTAGAAGCTAAAAAAAACATTAAATAAACTCAGTTTAATATAACAGCCACAGGCCTAAAGTGTAAGCATGTTTTAATGATTAGTTCTCTCTTCTAGCATAAACAGGGCTTTCATGTTCCGCGTGCTGAACTCATCCGCGTGAGCGATCGCGCTTCTGAATTAGGAATAGCAAAAATGCATCATAGACAAGAGTTTTAATATTATTGGATATAAAAACAGCTGGTGACTCTGGCGGGATATAATTTGCAAGATAATGTGTATATATATAGCAATAATAAATGTATGTGTGTTTTCTTAATTTCTCCAGTACCGATAGCAGAACCGTTAACGTCAGAGCTTATCGATACTCCGGTCTTTTATAATTTAGCCCCGAGACCGATTAAATACCGAGTTTCGGTACCCATCCCTATGCATGACATGGTTAAACATTTTTCACATTAAACTACCTCAGTCAGATCATTACATCAATCATGAACCATGACACAATCTACAGTTTAAATAGACATGGCAGAAAAGAGAAACATTACTGTAGTACTGACCAGTTTTATTTGTTTTTGCTACAACATCTGCATTGCTTTCTCTTGCTGCTACAGTCATGTACAGTATATTTACATATAACCATTGGACGGCCAGAACCGCCACCGCACTAAGATGAAAGTTTGTCTTTCCCTCGCTCAGAGTTGCTCTCAGATTGGTCCCGAATCACTCTTAAACTGAGATTATAGTTAGAACATGTTCAGATAAATTAGGAGCTCTCCGAGAGGATTCTTAGGAGCTTTAAGAATACAGGCCCAGATCTCAATTGACTATTAAATCACATTTGGCTATTTTAGACATGCAATATATGAATTCAGGTGATGTGTGATCATGTCACACAATTCCCTAGAATATCATTCTATGCTTAAACATTAAGATTTAAACTCATGGAAATTACTAAAGTAGTCCAACCTTTCATTGGAAGGGGGTGCCAATACTTTTGGCAATATAGTGTATCTTAATGCCCTTTTAGATATTGGGTCTTAAACGTTCCTTTTGGCATCTTCATTGTTTTAGGTCCTCTATGGTTCAATTCCAGAGATATTGGAAATTCAATATGGCTCCAGAAGTAAATTGTTAATATATACACATCTTAGGAACCAGAATCTAAAATCATATTAAGATAACTTTAAATACATGAATTACAGGCACACACATTTTGGAAAAATATTTATGACACTCAAACATTTGTTTTTTGACCACAAAAAATGTGTACAATTGAACTATTTACTGCTGGAGCCATTGAAATTCATATCTCTGAATCTGACCCATATTTATGACCCTAAAATAAAGAAGCTCAAATCTCAGATGAAAACTGTCATTTTCACCCCCCTCTACAAAAGAGTGGATTACTCAGTAAATATTCATCTATGACATTTAATATTTTGGCTTTCATAACTAAACATGTTTATCTTTCTTCAGAACAATAATATTAGCAAAGTCAATAATTTGAGCTGAGGAAGTTTCTGAAATGTGTTTGATTTGACACAGAATGACCTACTGTGAAAGTTATCACAAACCTGAATAGAGATGTAAGGGACTCAAGAAAGGATTAATGCACCAAACCAGAACAGTTAAGACCTCGGGAAAAGGGTTAACTGACCAAAACTGTACCGTTCAAGTTTTCACTAATTACAATAATGATGCTAGACACTCAGGAAAGGGTTAACGGACCAAACACTTTCACACATGAGAATAGTGAAATTAATACTCGGGGAAGGGTTAAATAAACTAAATGATTTCAGTTAACAAGGCTTTGTTACATCACAAATCTTTCAATTTCAATGATTCTTATTCCTCTTATTTAAAGGTATTTAATGATTTATAAAATGTTTATGTATTACAATCAAAATTTGCAATGGTGTTGTAAAAACTTTTTATACACACACACACTCACACGTGTATATATTTATGTGTGTATAAAAAGTTTTTACAAACCCATTGCAAATTTTGATTGTAGTATATTGAAAATTACATGAAACAGAACAAACTGAGACAGACTAAATCCAGAAGAACTGTGGAAACATCTCCAAGACGCTTCAAGAAACCTCCTGCAAAGCTCCCTGAAAAACACTGCTCAAGTGCACCGAGGGCAGAAGATGCTTTAAACACAAAGGATGCTCACAATAAATGTTGATTTAATTTAGTTAATTGATAAAGAAAATCTATTTATGACAGCATCCTCATTTTACAGCATTTACACACAAGAGCCTAACACTTGTAACAGTACTGAAGCTTTGCAGGAGGTTTCTTGAAGCATCTTGGAGACGTTGGCACAGTTCTTCTGGATTGAGTCTGTCTCAGTTAATTCTGTTTCTTCATGTCCTTCAGACAGACTGATGGTGATCAGATCAGATCTCGGTGTGGAGCACTGGCTGCTATCAGACCAAAATCTCACTGGATTATTACAATTAATGGCCAGATGAATGTTTGCAAATGTAAACTGATATTTCCTACTGATACGCTACAGCAAAAGATAGAAATACTGACTTAAAGCCATTTTTAGCTGGTGAAAATACTAGTGTTCTAATCATTTGGGCCACCACTGTGTGTGGGTATTATAACATTTTATATAATAAAATTAAGAGTTACAAAAAAAAAATCTGACAGGAGCTCTGCGTCACTGAATTTACAAATCGTGAAGAATGACACGCGATATTATTTGCATATCCAGACGAAATCTCAACATCAAACCGCAAGCTAACTTTACTGCGACCTGTGAATGTGTGTATGGTTACCAATGAATGGGACGATACATTTTATTCAAAACATCTTCGATATTGACTACATATATATATTTCCGCTTTAATAAGATTCACAGTCTATAAACAAGAACGAACCGGTGTTCTGTCGATTTTCCTACCTCCCATTAAAACAGTGGATAGTACAATTCAAAAACGAAAAATGCTACCTATTAAATTATGTTTTATTAATGTGTACACATACCACAACCTTAAAACAACCCTTACAGTAATGCACATACAGTAATTATGTGTTATATTCGCGGTTGTGGATAGAAGGGATACATCTAGTACCGGAAACCAAGCATAAATATTTTTTCTACCTATTAGATTGTGTTTTATTAACGTCTACACAAACCCCAACCCTAAACATACCCTTACAGTAATGCAAAAACATTAAATGTTGTTCAGCGTGAGGAAAATGATGCAATATTGATGCGCGCATGCGCAGTAAGCCGAGGTAGGAAAATCTGACGGGTTGGATAAAATGTCAGGACACTGTCCTCCGTGATTCTTATTCTTTTCAAAACAAGCACTTTAACGCGACTAAATGCGGAAGGAAACGATAGCACGTGATGCAGCATGACGTCACATATTTCAGAACAGCGGCCTTCCGCGCGAGCGAACTAAACCATCACAGAGCCCTGGTTACTTGAATTGTCTTTAGCACTACTTGTAATTAAACGGCTTAAAATCATTTGAATGTTTGAACTGAAAACTCCTGTGGCTCGGTGGTAGAGCATTGCGTTAGCAGCACAAAGGTATTGGGTTCAAGTCCCAGGGAACACACATACTGACAATAAATGTGTAGCCTGAATGTATTGTAAGTCACTTTGGATAAAAGCGTCTGATAAATGTAAATGTACACTCTTCAAAAACACGTGAAATCTTTTTTTGAGGAAGCGGCACTGATCCGATCGTTCGGACGGGTGATATCATTTTAGGGGGACTGAGACGACAGATAGGGGGGGGGACTTAAAACACACACTTTAGGATTCCACAATGGGAGAGGTCCAGAACCGCACATACCACCACCTGCTGTCAAATATTCCTATTAAACTTACTTGCGATGAGGAGAAGTAGCAGAATATGGCGCATCCTTCTGTTGTGTTTGGCAGCTGTGACGGAGTTGTGCTAAAACGCACGTATAGAGACTGGGACGTGCCACCTGATTGGTCCCTGTGTGTATTAAACTCCACCTGTTTATTTTCTGATTGGTTGAAATCCACAACACCGGTCTCTACCCGGGGTCAGAGCCATATAGAGACTTCCGCAACAAAGAGCGGAAGTTCGAGAAAGTTCTGTCTTTATTTACTCTACCCATGTTTCCTCGTTTTGTAGTCTTTATTTGGTTTTCAGCAGAGCTTTCACCGTGGATCGCAGAACGGAGTAAAAAAGGGGGGCCGTGTAAATATTAATTTGAAGAAAAACAGATTCAGTTTGTAACCAAAATATATCGCAGTGTGATCATGAGCTTGTAAACAAGTTTCTAATTAATTTATCTTGACATCAAGAAGTCATTAGCAGTGAGGTGTTTAATGGTGTGTTCACACTTGTAGTTCGGTTTGTTGGGTTCATTGGGTCCGGACCACAAAGGACAATTATACATTTAGTTCTGATCTACTTAACGTTCACATTGGCATTTTTGACAGTTAACTTAACCCTCTGATGCATTAATTATTCAGTCAGAAAGTAATATTTTTTACCTGCTTATTTTTACTTTTAAACAGGTGAAAAATCTTTGCAAATAAAAGTAAATAGATTATATTTTGAGGGAGTTATATATATGTCCAGTGGACACCATGCATCAAAGGTATAAAAAGTGAAACAATAGAACTAAATATGTGGTTTTTAAAATATGTACTATGTGAAAATGGTTTGAATACACATAAGAACATTCAATAACAACAAGCTATGTCGTGACGGCACAGAAATGTGAAGTGTAACAAAAGGTAAGGGTGTGTCTATGGGACAGGGGGTGGGGGGGGCTGTTTATACACATGTGAGCACAACTCCAAACACACACAAGCACACACACACACACACACACACACACACTCGAACGCAATCATGCAGACATATCTGCACTCATACAGTATACATGTGTGCCTGATTTATATGACCTAATAAATAAATATAGACTGTACGCATTGAAATAAATGATACAATCTGAAGACTATTTAATATTTCTGTTCAATAAAACCATTCAGGTGTAAATTATATCATAATTTTAATAAAACATCAAAATAAGGCAGAACCTATAGTCCCAGGCAGATTTATACCCTTTGGTGCATGACGGCTACTGTATATTTTCTGTCACAGAAAAAAATATTGTTAAAATCTGGATGAATATATTTCTGGCATCCGATTTAACTGAAACATATTTGTTGTACCTGTCTGGTTTTCTGAGGATATAAGTATTTAACACTTATTCCCACGGTTCATCAGAAGGATCCTAAAAGTTGTCCGTGTGACTTGTTGCTATATTCAAAGTCTTCTGAAACATTATAGATTTATGTGAGGAATTAAACCCAAATTTAAGTTCAAGCAGAGTTTGGATTTGAAAACAAATGCCGAGGGCAGATTTATAAGTAATAATAATTTAATTTAGGTATTTTTGTCACTTAAAAATTGTTACTTCAAAAATTAATAATGTTAGAATTTAGAATGTTGCGCATTTTTGCGAATGTTGTAATAGGTCTATTTTGTTGTAGTATTATCTTAATATAAATAAAAAAACATAACCATAACTGAAATGCCAGACTTAGAATCACTTTTCTTTGAGGAAATGCCATTTAAATACACCCCCCCCCCCCCCCCCCCCATGGGAAAAGAGTACTCCAATATATACAAATATAAACATATTGAAGTTGCTTTGAAACGTCAAGCATTTTAGCAGAATCTTGCAATGTGACGTCAAATCAACTACCCAAGCTTTTTATATATACAGATGGTACTCAACCAGAATAACACTTTTACTGCCGCTGAATGTGTATTTGCTGGCTAAGCAGCTCTATAAGCACAAACTTTGATTAGTTAAAGTGAACGTGTTGGAGCTCATTCCCTCATGTATTCAGCTGCGCTCTGCCGGTGTGCTCTTTGAGGGCTGTAGTGGATAAATTGATTGCAGTCAGGCTATAAACTAAGTTCAAACAATTCATAAAATAGGCTTGGTGAAGCAGACTGGAATGATGCATGTCTTAAATCAATAAATACACGGTTTAAATTACTTCAATAAAATGGCTAATGAGAACCTATACAACTCCTGTTAAACTTCATCATATGTCTGTTAACATCTCAGGTGTGTCCCAAATATTTGGATGATAAAGGTACATTATATCATTGCCTTTAGGAATGTCCAAAATACAAAACTTTTTGAAAGAGGTTATTAAATGTATGTCGGACATGTTTAATACTATTCCTTTGACTGTTAAACTCCGTATTCTTGGAATATATCCACTAGACTTTTATGTTGAAACGGACCGAAACCCTAGATTTCAGTCTCCTTCAAGCCAGAAGAGTTTTTTGCATTATGCTGGAAGAGTATGAATGCTCCATGGTTGGAAATTGGAAAAGGAGAATACTGGACAGTAATTCCGGGGAAAAACCCTTTTTGGGGAAAGAAAGGAAATAACTTTAAATAAATTGGCTTTAAGGGCAAAAAAGACTTTATTTAAATTTTATTTTAATTTTTAATAAAATTTGGAAATTTAGCTTTTTAATTTTTAAATTTTTAATTTTATTGAATTTTTTAAACAACTGCAAACCCTAAATTAATTTAAATATTTTAATTTTTTAATCTTTTTTTAATTAATTTAATTTTTAAAATAAAAATTTTAGGGTTTTAATTGGTTTTTATTTTAATTATTTTATTTGTATTTATTTTTTATTTTACAAACAAAGTCTGGACAAGGCCAAAAAAAAAAATTTTAACCTTGATTATTTTAAAGTAATTTTTACCAATTTTTTAAAATTTAATTTAAAAAAAAAATGGGGATTTGAATTGGAAAAACCCATTATTTCAAGGTGGAAAATTTTAATTCTTGTTATTATTGAAATTTAATAAAAATCAACCCAATCAGGTAAGGGTAACAAAAGGGTTCCCAAAAAAAACCAAAACCCAAACTTGGGGAGTGGTTTTGGTGTTTTGCATTACCATTTAACTTTATCCAAAGAGGGAATTTTAATTAAAGAAACCATAAATGGGGCCCAGTTCCGAATGTTTGGTCCCAACCAAAACCCCAAGGGGTTCATTGTGGTCAAATTTGGGCCCCTTAATTCCTGTTTTTAAAATTTAGAACCCTTTAGGGGCTTCTGTATTAAAAAGTTTAATAAACCCAACATTTCCCAATTCCACCTGGGTTCCCATTCAGGGGCCCTTGACGCCCCCCAAAACCCCCATCCCAAATTGGAAAACGGTTAGAAACAAACGAAATTTAATTTGTTTAAAGAGGCTGCCAAATTTTAATTGTGGAATTATTTTCCTTTAAAATTTAATTTAATTTATTTTCGGTTAAAAATTAAACGTTTAAAAGAAAATAAATTTGTAAAAACAAATAATTTTAAAAACGGTTGGTTTTCGTTTTTAATTTTTTACCAAACCAATTTTTTCAAAAATTGGTTTTAAAAACCTTTAAAAACTGGTTTGTTTAATAAAGATTTAATAAAAAAGAAACGCGAAAAATATTCCAAAAATTAAATTTCCTGAAAATTCCAATTACTTTTTTGGTTTAAATTGTTTTGCCCATTTTCCTCTATTAAATTTAAAACATTAAGAAAACAAAAGTTTTTTTTAAAAGGTCTGCAACATTATTCTGGCTTGTTTGGAATAATTTTTTTAACAAAAAATTTAAATTTAAAACCCCTTATTAAAAATTTAAATTTAAATTTGAAAAAAATTGAATTTTTGAATTTGTTAAAAAACAAATTAATAAATTTTTAAAAATCGGAAAAGGTATAAAAATTGGAATTTTTTAATTTTTTTTCTTTTTAAACCGAAAATTGAATTTTTTATAAATTTCCTCAAAAAAGTTTGTTTATTGAGTTTAAAAAATAAGAAAACCCAAACGGAAAAAATTCCAAAAGGTTTAAATTTAATTTCCCTTAGCAAAAATAAAAAACTTAAATAAAATTAAACAATTTAATTTAATATTAAATTGGGCCTTACAAAAGGTTTTCCAAATTTAAACCAATTAAAATTTCCCAAACATTTTGAATTCTTATTTCCTGGTTGGGTTTGTCTTTCGGGGTTCTGGGCTTTTAACTGGGACAATGTAAATAAAAACAAAACCAATTCCAAAAAAAAGGAAAAATTGATTTGTTTTGGCCATCCTTCTTTGATCTGTAAACAGATTAATACACTGGTTTAACATTTGAAAAAAGGTTTTAACGGCAATTGGCGTGTTTAGAAATAAGCACGTTTTGTTGAACCGATAATTTTTTTTGCAGGTCCTTCCTAAAAAAGTCCAAATCTTTTCAATTAAGTTTCAGGAAAATCACCAAAGAAAAAATGATATTAAAAACACATTTTTTCACAAATTTTATCTCCTAAGGTAAAATACAAAATTAAATAATAATTAATAAAGCAAGAAATTCAATTAAATTGGGAATTTTCCCCAAATACAAAAGGTTTCAAACAAAGAAAAAACCCGGCCCACCAAACCCCCATTTGGGCTTTTAAAACTCCTTTGGTTAACATTCTTTAACTTAAAAACTTAAACTTTTGAAAAATCAACTGAGCATGTTGGGTGCCCAAAACATATTGAAGCTTCGATTTTAAGAAAACCCACAGGGCCCATTACTCCTAATTTAAACAATATAAAGAAAACCCCAAGTGCATAACCAAAAAAAAATAATTATACCCATTTACAAACAATATTGTAAACAATTAAACCAAATAAAATTATACACAAGTACATTGAAAAGAAAGATTTAATTGTAATTATCTTTTAATTTTCAACCAACTTTTTGGCATCTTGTTTTTAATTTTAAACTAAAAAATACCAATTTTCAAAAATTTCTGCCATTTTTCAAACTTTTGAGAAAAAAACATTGCTTTGTCCTTTTACGGGTTCTGAAACCCAAAAAGAACTTTCCTTTATTCCTTTTCTCTTAGATCATGTTCTTTGTTCCCAAAAACCTGCTCGTGTCGCCATTAAAAACATGCATGAAAAGAAGAAAATCCAAAGATTATTTAATACCCACAAGGTTCAAAGGGTAAATCTGGGATTTAGGGGGCCCTTGAATATAAATGAACTCTCCCAATCTTCTTTCCTCTGAAGGATCTTGCCTAAGATTCAACCACAACGTTAACAACAAACAAACCTCAATGACAGTACAATCAAGCCAAATTAAAAGTTTAAATCATCCCCACACAACAGTTGACTAATATGATGACAAGATCAAAACAACGGTATAAATGTTCAGTTGCAAAAGCTCCATTGAAAAAACAATAATCCTAAAATATGAAACTCATAACTTCCATGCATGCTGCAATGCATCAAACAAATGGTTATGGTTCAGAACAACCATCACTGTCTTATGTAAATACAATAATTCATATCTGTGAATTCAAAAGGTCCTGTAAGTGTTAATTGATTTTATTTTATTAAAATGCATGCATTAAAATATTAAACGTCCCAGCTATTTAAACACAAGGTTTTGTTTTGGTTTGTGTCGAACCACAATGTGGTGAAATGTTGGTTGCCTCAGAACATAAAAACCATTGAAATTCCCAGGGGCTGTTTAGAAACCATAATTGTAATCATAATCCTTTTACCTGTATATTCCAACGGGTCTTCAATGTTTCTCAGGTGGCCTTTGGAGAAAGTGAATTTGGGACTTTTGAAAAACCATTGAATATGGAGGGAAGGTGTTCCTCAAATCCTGCAACCCTGGACTGGAACGACCCTTAAAAAACTTAAAATGTGGAGGGGTTTCTGAAAATTACTCGTTCTCCCCAAATTGTATCAAGGGAATATTTAACAATAATTTTGCAATGGTTCAAACAAAAAAAATCCGGTTAGGGACCAACAAACGGGAAAATTTAACAATTGGACTCAGGAAAAACTAAAATTAAATCCTACTTATTAAGCCTTAAATCATTTATTAAAAACAACATCCAAAGGAGGAAAATAAACCACCCCTTCAATGGTTTTGGTAAGTTTGGTTGGGTTATTGAAAATTAACATGGAAAACTGGTTTGATTAGGGTTTTGGGTTCCAATTGGTTTTGGCCCAATAACCTCAACCTTTAATTAAAGGGAGAAAATGGCTTTAAAGGTAAGTCATGTTTTCTTTTGTTGAATAAAGGTGTTCTTAACCACCCCGGACCAAAAGGGGACCAAACCACAGGTCTGTCTTTAAGAAAACCTTATCAAACAATTCAAAACCTTTGAAGGGCCTTAAACAATTCTATTTTTTCTTATTAGAAGTTTAATTCCCCCCCCAAACACACACACAACAAACACCAGTTTATGGTGTTAAGTGGTTTTAAAAATTAAAAATTTTTGTTTGGTTATTTAAATTGTAATCATTTTAATTAAGGGGCATCTTTAAATGTCATTTTTTTTTGGATCCCTGTCTTTGTAAAAACTTAATTGTAAATAATTTTTTAATATTTTGTTTCAAAAATTCAATTTTTTTGGTGTTAAATTTGACTTTTTTCTTAGTTAGATTTTTTAAAAAAACCAAAAAGAATTTAAGTTAAATTTTAGGAAAAACTCAAATTAAATTCTAATTTGGGGGGGGGGAAATTCTGGATGTAACTTTTGGGGAAACGTCTGAATTGTGATATATAAAACAAACTATTTTTTAAAGAGTCATTTCAAGAGGTACATTTTGAATTCTGGGGAAATCTAGTCGCATTATGTAAACTTTTAGATGTAAACTAAAGTCAGAATTGTGAGATGTAAACTCAGAATTCTGGGCAAAAATTCTACATTGTGAAACATAAATGCAGATTTCTGAAAAAAAATTCAGATTTATGAACAGTAAAATTGGTGGAAATAGTTTTGTTATGATGCTGTTTGTGGGACTCTTTGTGTAAATTATGATAGCAGTAGAATTAATTTCTTTCAGGTACATCACAGGAATCAGAGGAGATCTGCTCTGTGTTCTGCTCAGTAAGAAATGATCGAGGTGTGTTCATCTCGTGGTATAAAGGAGGTGAAATACTGAATCAGACGAGCAATCCTGATCTCAACATCAACCTCAGTTTACCATTACAGCTTCATTATAATGATCCAGAGATCTACAGCTGCACGGCTGTGAATCCAGTGAATAACAAAACCGTCCATCTTCACATGAACGAGATCTGCCCACGACACGAAGGTACCAGAACTACATTTATCACAGAACTCTCGTCCTGCCAGAATAACTTCTGTGCTGCTTCAGTGTCTCCACAGACAGACAGACAGACGGTGTTTATGAACAGCTCTCTTCTCTTTCAGGTTGTGTGGGTCACTGTGGCGTCACCGAGGCTCTGGTTCGTCTGGTTCTGTCTGGTCTGGTGGGAATCACCACCGTTATATTTCTTATCGATCATCTGAGGTTCTGTTCATCTCAGAGAAGAACTGCTGCTTCTGTGTGATGGTGATATTATTGTGAGATTTGGTGTAATTGCTCTTTCCTTTTACACTCTTAAAACAGATGTTGGTCCTGTTGTATTTTATAACTGGGAACCAGTTTCTGTCTAACAAAAGCAACAAATAAGCTCTGTACAATAGTGACATATATTTTATAAAACATGCTCTGGAAAAAAAATTATATGTCTATGTGGTCTGTTGTGTGTAAAACTAAATGATTTAATTTGACAATTAAACAAATACAAGTCATGTTAAGGTAGAAATAATCTCTAAATTCATTGGTTGGTGCCCATGTTCACTTATAATGTATATACCATTGCTGCACCTTTTTGTTGTTAGACAATATACACATAACATGCTTTTATAATTATGTATGGTTTTGTACATTGTACTTTTATTTATTTAAGTAGCACATCTCACAGCTAATTATAATTAGAGACACTAATACATCATCTGATCATTTCTTTTATGAGATGCATATGTTTTTCTCAGTGTATGTTTACGTTCTGTCGTTGCATCACAAGAATCAGTTTAGTCAACAACACATACTGTAAGAGAATGGAAAGCATTTACGATTGGCTTCCATTTTCCAATCAACTGACAATTCTGCATAACCCGTTTTAATATAAAGACAGTTTTGTATGATTTATGCAGATTTAAAGAAATGCACGGTTGTAAATGCCTTTGTACAGAGAAGACTTAAGACTTTAATATATTTACAAATATTTAACAGAATGAACAGACAATACAAAAATATATAATGCCACTCACAATTCATAAATAAACAATAACAAATAAAGCCTGAAGTGACGATTATCTTGGTCCAAACGTAACAGCTTATATGTGACCCTGGACCACAAAACCAGTCATACGGGTCATTTTATGAATTGAGTTTTATACATCATCTGCTGAATAAATTATATTTCCGTTGATGTATGGATTGTTAGGATAAGACAATGTCCAATAAAATATCAAATCTGGAATCTGAGGGGGAAAAAACATCAAAAAGTTGATGAAAATAGAAAGTATAACCACCTTCTTCAAAATATTTTCTTTAAACTTGTCCAAATGAGGTTCATAGCAATGCATATTACTAATCAAATATTACGTTTTGATATATTTACGGTAGGAAATGTACTAGATATCTTTAGGGAACATGATTTTTACTATCCTGATGATTTTTGGTATAAAAGAAAACCCATTTTGACCCATTCAGTGTATGTTTGGCTATTGCTACACGTATAACTGTGCTACTTATGACTGTTTTTGTGCTCCAGCGTAACATATATTAAAACAGAAATAGCTTACTACTTGAACATCACCTGTTTGTAATTAAAGGAAACAACGGAGCTATTGTTATACAGTGCTACAAATAAAGCAACAGTCATTTAGCCATTCATTCTGATGCTGAACTATTAAAGGGAACCCATGATGCCCCTTTTTACAAGATATTGGTAATATTGGTCTTGGGTGTCCCCAGAACGTGTCTGTGAAGATTCAGACTAAAATACCCAACGGATCACTTATTATAACAGATGGAAGATGTCATTTTGGGGGTTTTGGAGTGTATGGTAAAAAAAAATCATGCTAAAAAATCAGAAAATGACAAACGGGACTGCCTCAGGTCTGGTAGAGCGGCGTTGTTATAATTCAATAGCAGCTGTTGTGCTTGCAGGTGCTTCTCAAAGACACAAGCGTCTCCTGGGATCTCCTGGAAAACAGCACCAGCGGTTACACTCCTCAGTGAATGATAGTTAACACATCTCGTCATTACATTCAGCTTAGTCCTGCAATAATACAGTAACTAGAAGGAACTTGGATGATCACTAAGGGATCAGTCCCTCCAAAATATTCCTGTATGTCAATAGAAAAACACAATTACAGGATGCCATGCAAATCAAGACAAAATAATGATGTATATGCCAAAGTATAACTATAAACATTTTAAGGTTATAATATTCAACCATTCCATGTTCATTGCACAATAAAATTACCTGCAAAATATTTGCTGGTTCAAATCCAGTACTTGTTTCTTACAAAGAAAGACATTATTCTTGACATTTCTCCACTACTATGCTGACTATAATATATTACAAATATATCTTTTTGTCATTAAAACTTTTGACAGTTGTCTGTTATTTTGTTACATTTATCTTATTTTAAATATCTTCCAACTTATTTTGTAAAATGAATAAGACAGAACATTTGTGTTGATATTTTTGAATGCAGCATTATGAAAATCTGTAATATTAATAGTTTTGCAAAATATTTTTTTTTTCAAGATGCTATTTTCATAAGACAGGTATACTTGCCTTTCTGTGTCTCCTATAAACGACCGCGCCGGTGATGACCACTAAAGCGAGGAGCACTAACACTGTGACCACCGCAGCTGCACTGATTCCTGCAGTAGATACTCTGTGTGTGGCAGAAGCACTTTTCTCTGGGAGGATGGTACTGAGAGGAGGATCTGTAAGAGACAACAAGAACAAAAACTTTGAGAGAATTCTTACAAATAACTAATAAATGCATATAGATTCTTTCGATTTAGGATTAAATGCATATATGCACAAGTGAAGAGTTCGAGGGGAAGTTTCGAGAGAGAAAAGCAATGTAAAATAAAATACATTTAATTTAAATAAAGTAATAAATAATACAAAAATGACCAAGATAACTACATAAAACAAACAAACATATAATACATCTAACAGTACAGTACTATAGTGAACGGGGGGGGGGGGGATTTTATTTGAGAGTAGGGAAAAAATCTAAAAAAAAAAAAAACTGTTTCAAATCTCCATAATAACATGAAGACGCTCAAGTGATTTTCTGTTTATTGTGAAACTTCAAAAGTTAAAGATGTTTGATAACTCTGCAGAAAACAATCCAATCGATTCATCTCTTCATCCATCCATAGCTTTCCGGCAATATTTTCATGAACATTTGTCTTGACAATCTTTCCTTTTCCAGTTCACGACGACAGTCATTCGCTTTTTATTGCGTTACATTTTGCTACATAAGAATTGCGCAATCTGTAGTACAGAACAACATAACCATAAGCAGGCCTGCTGTATGTTAGCCCAAAGACTTTGTTTAGCTTCGACTGTGTTCTCTGTCAGTGATGGGAGAAACTAAGCTTTTCAATGCGCTCGAAACACCACACGCTGCTGATGCCTGCTGGTCACAAGTTTAGATGCAACAAAAACAGTCTAAAACATGCAGAAAAACAGCTTTTAAAGCCCATTGCAAATATTTTATTGAAAGTATACTACATTAAATGCTATAAAAATCATAAAATACCATTAAATATGAAGTGTCTGTATAATGTGTTTATATATTTTATATAATTTTCTGGCTTGCTCTGTTTGTTTTATGGACATACAGCTTCTATATAGAGGCCAGAAGAGACTATCACCTACTTATTCTTTTAATTACACAAATGTATCGTTAAAAAGGTCTACAAATTGATGAAACTGATCTGAGATCAGGTAAACATGACGTAACGAAGCCTCGTTTGCTGAAATCTGATTGT
The DNA here is from genome assembly GCA_027422435.1 of Schizopygopsis pylzovi. Classification (NCBI taxonomy): domain Eukaryota; kingdom Metazoa; phylum Chordata; class Actinopteri; order Cypriniformes; family Cyprinidae; genus Schizopygopsis; species Schizopygopsis pylzovi. The sequence continues at coordinate 60,593,319 of CM049816.1, forward strand.
TTCAAACACGGCAGCTTTCACTGTCAGCTCCGCGCGCGCGCGCACGCCCCTCATGACGCAACGTTACGACGCAACATGCGAGCGGTTCGTCTGTGGCAAAGTTAACTTGAGTTCAGTCATTGATTGTGTTTAATAGTAACTTTCTTCGTTATTCTACTTCTACGGTTATTCTACCTTCATTTGAATAGCATACAGTGGCTAAGGTGCCGTTTCTGCTTACCCTCAGAAAAACAAAAAAATCCTTTGCGATGTGCGTTTATATGCTTTCCCAAAGTTTTTAAATGCCCTCATACGATTGAATACCTCAAAACAAACAGTTATTTCTCATAACTCGCAAAATATATGCAGCTGTCCTCTTGCAATCCAGTAAAATTATAATGATGCAATACTGCAGGGGATTTCATAAAACTTCGCGCTACTTCGGAAATCAAAGACATACTAAAAAAACATGAGGAAAACATACTAATACTTACGATTCACGGTAACGTTGTACATCTTGTTCTCGAGCGGTTTGTTGCTGTGCTTGCGACGATTCACGGTAACGTTGTACATCTTGTTTTCGAGCGGTTTGTTGCTGTGCTTGCGAATCTCGTAAAGCCCCGTTTGATTGTAGCGGACACTCAATAGAATCAGAGTTCCATTCTCACTGTCAGATACTATCAGAGTCACTCCGGATCTCCAGCACTTCTGTGTACAGACTCCGTTATGACACATTCTCTGCGCTACCGGTTCCCGCGAGGAGTCCAATTTGAGACGAAACACTAAAACCTGAGGGTCTTTCTCCCACTTCTCGATGTGAATAGAGATGGTGAGGTTTCCTCCTTCCGACACCGTTAGCGACTCAATCTCACCATCACCACCATCATCTTCAACAACACCAGCAGCGATGCCTTTAACACAAGTATTCATTGTAAATACACTGTGAGCCAGTAAAGCAGACTTATCCTCAAATCAGATGTAACAAGTATAAATGAACCCGTTACTGCTGCTCAGACCGGCACATACTTACCAATCCAACACGTTAATACAACGAAAAGTATCATATTCTTAAACAACTAAGCCGGATAGACTGTAGTCTTCTTATCACCAACGAGAACTACCCAACTCGCGTGCTGCTGTCAAGCAGTCTTTAACCCAACCACGCCCACCAACATCACACCACCAGACACTTCATCTGGGGGTATTTCCAAGAGGCAGGTTATGTGACATACCCGGGGATGTTTGAGGATAAGAGAGAGGATAACCTCAACTATCCTTCCAAAGATCGGAGATTACTCTCAAGTAAACATAGAAACTTGTTCTCTGGAGATATTAAGCATATAGCCTTTTATATTAATATAAACTAACCTATGATTAAGAAAACTATACATGTATATTATGTTAGGACAGTATTTCAGAACTATGCATATTGTTACTGCACATACATAACTGCCTTTATATTACTTTTTATTAAAATAAAAGTTGTAAAAATACAGTTGTTGTAAATTATTAGGCTATGAATGGATTTTCATTTTAGTCATTTAGCTTCAAGTTTATTAAAAATGCACATTTTCATTTTAATGATAGATGGACTAATACATATTTCCCTGAACATTGGCTTCTAGTTTATGCTTCTAAAGATGAATAGCAATCAATGTTGTGATAAACAGCTCACTGGTACCTGAGCCATTCAACTCAACTTCAAGTTTATTACAAATTCATATTTTTATTTTACGGTCAGATGGACAAATACATATTTACTTAAACTGTATTTAATTTTTGACTATTGACTCTGTTAATTTCAATAAATAATCTGCTAACAAAATATTACCTCGTGAATAAGTTTATTCTTTATGCTTCAAACCGGTAAAGGTCGGAGAGCTAATACTAGCTAATACTGTTTGTCCGGCCACAAACAGTGCTGACTGACCTGCAACCGCAGTGAATATTTGAGAGTAGTCTAAAGGCTGCCCTGTGCTAAGGGGGACGTCCAAATTAACTAGAAGAGCAAACATATTGGGGGTAAAGGAGCAGAACAACGCAGAGTTACCTTCATATGCAAGCTGATTAGTCAATCTGGACAACACACTGACAACTCTGAGGAGACGATCCAAAGAAAGACAACACTATCAACGGTCAGGGTGTGAGAAACACACACACACACACACACACACACACACACACACACACACACACACACACACACACACACACGTTGGTTTTTATGGTTTACGGGGACTCTCCATAGGCGTAATGGTTTTTATACTGTACAAACTGTATGTGCTATTGCCCTACACCTAAACTTAGCCCTCACAGGAGACGGTGCATTTATATTTTCCCTCAAAAAAACTCACTCTGTATGATTTATAAGCATTTTAAATTATGGGGACACTGAAAATGTCCTCATAAATCACCTTCTCCTTGTAATAACCTATGTTTATACCCCATGTCATTATACAAATTTGTGTCCTCATAAACCACAAAACATGCCCACACACACACAACACACAAAAAACACACACACACACCACACACACACACACACACACACACACATATCCCAAGTACTCTGTTTGGATGTCCAGTACATTGTGTATGTTGTTGTATGAATCTGCAGAATAATCTTCCTTAAAGGAACACTCCACTTTTTTTGGAAATAGACTCATTTTACAAGTCCCCTTGAGTTAGTTGAGTTTTACCGTTTTAAAACAGGTGTGTTTTACCGTTTTCGAATCCATTCAGCCGATCTCCGGGTCTGGCGGTAGCACTTTTAGCTTAGCTTAGCATAGATCATTGAATCTGATTAGACCATTAGCATCTCGCTCAAAAATGACCAAAGAGTTTCGATATTTTTCTTATTTAAAGCTAGACTCTTCTGTAGTTACATCGTGTACTAAGACCGACGGAAAATGATTTTCCAGGCCGATATGGCTAGAAACTATACTCTCATGACACTGAGGTCATAGAAAGGTAAGTGTTACGTCCCCAAGGACGAATATTTATTATTTTAATATCATAGTTCTTGAATGTGTTTCATTGTTTACAGAAGTGTGGGCGTGGTTGAATGCTCCGTGTTTGTTTTTGCTCTCTCTCTTTCTCTCTTCTCCTCCTCAGGGCAAATCACCACCACCTGTAGCTCGTTTGTGAGAGCGTGTCTGAGACCAAGAGGATAAAGGGGCTGTTAAGAGTTTGCTAGGAGACACACTTCTTCCCTGCTCCAGACTGAACATTGTGCTTGGTTTTCATGTAGAAACAATATTTGTGTATTAGCAGTGGCTAATTGAGTTTCAGCATGAGCGGTTGATGGCTATTGTTCCAGGTTGAGATTGAGCAAAAGGTATTGTGAGTCTTTTGTTCAATGTGATTTTAAGTACGAGCCTGTGTGTGTGTGTTAAGAGGTATGCTGTAGGGGGAGAGTGCCTCTCTTTTTATATTGCTTTTTGTCTCTGTTTTTTGTACAGCAAGTGAAGTGAGGGAAGTTGGCTGTATTTTTCTTTTCTTTTATTTAAGGTTAATTAGAACTCCTTCTTAAATTAGTTAGTGAACTCTTTTGTTTGTTATTTTAGGCCTTGCTCTCCTCTGAGTCTTTGCTCCCATTTTACATTTTTGTATTCTTTCCTGTCTGTATATATAAAAAAAAAAAATTTGCATACATATCAGTTGGTGTCATCTTCACTCTGGGACAGCGGGTTGAAGTGTGTTCTCGCTGTTCATTTATATCGTTACTTTTTAAAAATTCTTTGTTACTTCCCCTTCTGACCCCTAGACACTTAGGGGAACGTAACATAAGGTAAACACAGAGAACTGACAAAAACCTAATGTCCGGATGACATTAGTGGCACACCTGGACATTGAATGAAGCCTTGTAGGGGAAAACAAGTGGAGTTTTCCTTTAAGCTATAGGAACATAGAGCTGCATTTTTCTAGAAAGCACTCTTCTAATCTCAAAAACAATAAAACTGCAAAATATAATGTAATGATGGCAAACCCACAGCAAGTATTTCTATGACCTCAGGATCTAGAGTATTGGCTGTGTGTAACTGCACTGTGGAGGTTTCAGAAGGAACAGGTTCAACCCCTTCTACCCTGATCTGAGCCCTCCGTCTCGCCCCACATACTTCAACTGCGTTCACAGCTTTATTCACCAGTCCTGTATAGTCCTCTTGTCTACATAAAGACTGTAAATCAGGACAGCTTTCATCTGACTGCTAGCCATTTGGGTCACTTTTGGTAGACGCCTTGCTATCGCCTAACTTTTTAGGCTCTAATGTCAAGACAAGGGTAAAAATTGCAATATCATCCTTTAAAGTGAACACAGAACCAAAAAAACCTAAATGTCCTAAGAGGGAGAGCAGATGTCATTACTGTGGTAAACCTGCTTATGTAGCCCCCGGGTTCTGCACCATCACACCGAGCGGGTCTCGAACCCGGGATGCCAGCGCGGGAGGCGGGCGCTCTACCAAGGAGGCTAAAGGCTACAACCTCTAGCGTCAGTCACTAGAGCGCCTCTTTTTGATGTCTGGAGAGTGAGGTTTACACACAGCCCTTACTGGCATACATCCGTTACACTTACAACCTTGAAGCAGCCGCTGCTCTCTCACAGAACTCGTGGGGCAGCTTACTGAGGTGCTGACTGTTGCGGCTGTGAGTGCTTATTTTTGTATTGTATTGTATTGTATTAGTAGTTTTATCCACACTTCACTGGTACATAGGTGACAGAATACACAAGACTAGGTTGAGAAAAACACTTAACATTCACCAGAAGTTTAATAGTATGTAAACCACTATACCAAAGTCTAAAACAAAGAAAGAAAGATTATACTGCCAAGTGAACTTCTCCATTCTTCTAGATTTATGGACTATGTTAGTTTAAAATATATATCAGTCACTAAGATTTAAAAAAGCTGTTAAATAATAGTTCATTGTTGAAAGGTGTTTTTCTGCTATATAGGTGGCAGCGTCTGATCTTGTGGTCAGTGTCACTTCCTGATGAAACACATAGAAACTGAAAATCTTTGAGCTCTGAGGATGAGCTTCGGTGACAAGAGAAGTGAAATCAACACGCTTATAATAATAACTGATCAAAATGTCCTTCAGCATGTGGGTTTTCACGGTGCTTTTCATCAGTATGGAGGGTAAGATACATTTTTGAAGTATATTTTCTTTTTGCTAGCAGTCTATTGTTTTAGTGGTTAAGTGACTTACTGGAACATTTTCAACAGTTTGTAGTCAGTTCATGCTGCATACAAGTCTTTTCACAAGTTCTCTAACATGATAGTGTTTCTGAAATCTCTCTGAGGTCTAGAAACCGTAAGATACTGCTATTGAAAAGACATGTTCTGAAACCTCAACGTAGAGATACTCGAGAATACTTAGATGAAAAATTGTATAATGTACATATCTTTATGCTTTTAGATACTTTGTCACTAGTTTGTGAAAAACAGCAGCATAATGTAAATGTATCATTATAATAGATGCATTACCTATTTGGAAAAGGGACTGTTTCCTGACACAGGTTTTTTTTATGTTTCCGTTGTAATATTTTCATCTAAAATATGTAGTCATTGAATGTGTTTTGTGCCAAAGTAATGATAAATGACGCACAGTTTAGCCCACATTCATGCTGTTGTGTTCACTGTGTAAGTTTGAAAAAAGTGAACTAATTATACAAAGAATAACCCAGTGATTGTGAAAAAAGGTGACCTGCATAAATGTTTCTACAGATTGTACAAAAATATTCAATTATGCAACCATGTAAAAAAATTGTCACAGTAAAAATCATATTACAAATGTCATAGATTAAACGGTATCTATTAATACAGAAAACAAATAACATACTGTAGAAACAGTACAAGTAATATGGTAGTTGCTATTCTGCACATGGGTGGTTTCTAGCACTAAATGTAACTCATATCTAACATGTTTTATTATTGTTTCAGATCTTGTGAATGGCGAGTGGGATGAGTTAAAGACTGTGATGGGAGGGAGATGTTCTCACTCTACAAACACGAGACACTGAGAGTCTCAGTGAAGTAACATGGCTGTATAAAAGAGATGATCAAACTGTTCGTATCGCACAGATGTATCAGGGTTTTGAACCCTTCTATGATGAGAGAATAACCGGCAGAGTGAAAATGAACCCAAAGACTGGAGCTCTGACCATCAGGAACATCAGCACCAGCGACTCTGGACTTTATCAAGTTTCTCTCCCAGTGAATCTGACTCAGAGAAAAGGTTCAGAGTGGATGTTTACAGTAAGTTTTAGCGGCAGCTGGTTCATAAAAATAGCACAAATAATCAAAATGGAAAAGTTTGACCTTCGTTCATCTGCACTTCCGGAAGTATTATCTTATTTATTTATTTGTTTGAATCTCTCATTAGTCTACAACAGTAACCAGGTAGTGAAGACACGAAAAAGATACAATGTCACCTGCACTCGCTCACTTCTAGAAAAAGACAAGACCCACAAATCTGTGGCCACACAACAGCAGAATACGAACGCAATGCACAAAGTCTCTCGTTAAGAGTTTTCCTCATGTAGAAAACCATATAGCTTAACGCATTAAGACAGTGAAATTAAAAGACCTAATTCAAAGTACAGTTTATTAATAAAATGTACTTTATAAGGCAAGCAGACGTTCAGAATATGAATGAAACGTGGAAAGTTGCACTTAAGTGTTTTGCTCCTATACACAAAATACTTAAAGTGACGTCGCAGATGGCAAGTGCAAGTGACGATGTAGTTTTGGTGTGGGTTGTGCCCCGTCGGTAAAAATAGTGTTCCAGACCCTTTGAATCATCTCCAGCAGTCACTGGCGTTCATACATTGTTGATTTTCCATCTATGTTTTCCCTGAAAATTCCCATTTAAAGATGATGCCAATGTGTCTTTTTAAAGGGCCTGTGTCTGCACCCGTCATCAGGTCTACGGTTGGTGTAAACCAGACTCAAGGTGAGACACTTTTTTGTTTGTTCATTTAGCAGACCACAACCAGCAGCTCATGGATATAAGAAGACTCAAAACAACAAACAAAAGTTGTCATCTGGATTTAAATAAGAAAATACTTACGATTTTAGGATTTGTTAGGTTAAAATAATTGTTGCAAAACACAACCAAACAAACATATAACATGCCAGAAACATATTAATCACTACGATAATGATCCAATTTTGTACTCTTCAGAATTTCAGTATTAAATCCATATGGCTACTTTTTTTTGTTGAGGCTGTTCATATTACACGTACCCACCTAATTTATACACCACTTAATTTGCATAGGCCCACCAAACAATGGGGAATAGAAGATTGGTCTTGATTTCTGCTGCACCATTCAGATAGTTGGGTCAAAACTATGATATCATCTGCTTCACAATGTTGTGACACTGGCTAAAGTGAGGCTGCAAAATAGGGAACAGACAACAAAACTCTTTCTACACTTTTATTTACTGAGGAATGAGCAAAGACCAATACAACAAACCAAATTCCTGCAAGAAGCAACTTAATTAATATACAAAGATACAATTAAGCACACAGCCTCCTAAATAAATAAAAGAAACAAGAGAAAACATCCACCACCACAGTTTCCAAAGTGAATAAGATGTTTATAATCATTTACAAGATATCCACAAAGAAGCTGACAGTAAACGATCAACTTTAAAACAAACAAAACAAAGGAAGGAAAACAATCAAACTACAACATAAAATAATAAAATAAGCATAAACAACAAAACGAAACTAATGCGTAATTGTGTTTGTGCTCTGGAGAGCTTCTAAAGTTTCTATTAAAGCGTGTTTTTGCAGCGTTGAGCAATGTAGCCAATCACAGACATATCTGTTGATTTCTTGAACTTCTTGACATGAAGAAAAATATCTCTTAAAATGTTCAGAATTAACCTGACACAACAGATGTCCACTAGGTCCATCAAAGCAGCCACAGTCAATGGAGGAGATCTGCTCTGTGTTCTGCTCAGTAAGAAATGATCGAGGTGTGTTCATCTCGTGGTATAAAGGAGGTGAAATACTGAATCAGACGAGCAATCCTGATCTCAACATCAACCTCAGTTTACCATTACAGCTTCATTATAATGATCCAGAGATCTACAGCTGGTGGCGCAGTCGTGCTTAGGGGCAGTCGTGGTCTAATGGATAGAGCGTCGGCCTTGTAAGGTTGTGGGTTCGAATCTCGGCTCTGGCTCCGGCTGGAATAGTCCACGACTGAGGTGAGACACCGAACCCCCAAACTGCCCCCCGGGCGCCGCAGCGTCGGCTGCCCACTGCTCCAAGTGTGTGTGTGTGTGTGTGTGTGTCCACTGCTCCAAGTGTGTGCACTTGGATGGGTTAAAAGCAGAGAACACATTTCTCTGCTGGTTATACTCTGTATAATTGTGTATGTGACAAATAAAGCTCATCTGAGCTAAATAATTAAATTAATTAGCTGCACGGCTGCAAACCCAGTGAACAATAATTGCGCCCATCTTCACACGAAAGAGATCTGCCCATGACACGAAGGTACGAGAACTCAAACTACATTTAAAACAGAACTCTCTTCTTGCCGCAATGATCTCTGTGCTGTGTCTTCATAGACAGAGAGACTCAATCACATGTTTATGAACAGTTCTGTTCTCTTTCAGGTTGTGTGGATCACTGTGGCGTCACCGAGGCTCTGGTTCGTCTGGTTCTGTCTGGTCTGGTGGGAATCACCACCGTTATATTTCTAATCGATCATCTGAGGTTCTGTTCATCTCAGAGAAGAACTGCTGCTTCTGCATGTCGACTTCCATGAGATGTCTCTATGGCCTTCAAGCGGCAGCCTCAGCCCTTGTGGTTGTTTTGTGAGTCCACACAATGTTGTATTCTTCCTGTTTTGTCTGTCATCCTTTTTCTGTCCCCATGGTTCAGGTCCTTCGTTCCTTCCTCCCGCTGATTGTTATTGTCCACGTAACACTCGGTCTCATCCACCATCTCTTGGGATTCATCTGTGGCTTTACTTGCTGGTTGTAGGGGAAAAAAAATGTTTTTCTCAGGGCTATTAAGTTCCAAGATATGGATATAAAACAATATATTTACTTATATAGCCACTTTTTGTAATAGCTTTGATTTAGTCATGTATGACAGAAATTATTATGTAAAATATTTCTCAGCAAATATTGATGTGGTTTAATTTACTAATTTGAAAAATGTGTATTTTGTTATTAAATTTATTTATTTTTTTATAATTCAAAAATACTTTAAAATGCAATGCATACAGGCAATGGCTTAAATTAACTTTATATTATTTTATTCACTTCAAGCGCCTACAAACATTTTCAAAATTATTTGTAATTTAGTAATTAAAATCGGGATTTGTGTATCCGTCCTTAAATTGAGTAATAAAAAAAATCTAGCTGACAAAGTAAAATTGAGAAAAACCTAATGTTTTTGCATTATGTTAAAGGGGTCATATGATGTGATTTCAAGTTGTTCTTTCTCTTTGGGGTGTTACAAGCTGATTGTGCATAAATGAGATCCCTGAAGTTACAAAGACTAAAGTCTCACCAAAGAGATATTCTTTATCAAAGTTAAGACTCGTCCACGCCCCCCCTAAAACGGCTCATTCAGACACGCCCCCACATGTCTATGTCACTGTGTGGGAAGATTTGCATAACACCGCCCAAATGTTCACATAAAGAAAGAAGATGTGGTTTCAGTAACGCAGTAGTGTTGATGCAGCGTGTCAGGGAGATGCTGTGTGTTTCTATGTGAAAGCAAAAGCACTTTATTTGGCCTCCGAAAGAAGATGCATTTAGTAATCATTCAGATTACTTACAACAGAACAGCAACACATTTCGTGAACCTAGGAGACGAGGCAATTCTGACTTTGCTCTGACAATCTGGGCTTCTGAATCAGCGACTGTATGTTTTGTTATTAGTTTAAGTATTTGTTATTGACTGTTCAATAACAACTGAGAGCGAAACAGCGCAGCGTCGTGTGTGTGTGTGAGAGAGAGAGAGGGTCACAGCGCAGCGTCGTGTGTGTGTGTGAGAGAGAGAGAGGGTCACAGCGCAGCGTCGTGTGTGTGTGTGAGAGAGAGAGAGGGTCACAGCGCAGCGTCGTGTGTGTGTGTGAGAGAGAGAGAGGGTCACAGCGCAGCGTCGTGTGTGTGTGAGAGAGAGAGAGGGTCGCAGCGCCGCGTCGTGTGTGTGTGTGTGTGTGTGTGCGTGTGTGTGTGTGTGTGTGTGTGTGTGTGTGAGAGAGAGGGAAACACGGTCACACAACCGTGGCTTGTGTGCAAACACATACGAGCTTCATCACTGTGTCTGTCACATGACTCTGTTCCTCTCTCGGCTTGAACTGATGGTAAAACTGACTTTACTATAATTATAATTTTGAAAGCTAAAGCTTGGATTATGGAAAGGGGCGTTATGTTTCCAACGTGGCTTGTGGTTCGGCCAATCATAATGCTCTGGATCAGCTGGCCAATCAGAGCAGACGGTGCTTGTCGGAAGGAGGGGCTTTGTAGAAAACGAAGCGCTCGAGAGCGGCGGGGCATAGAGGAACTACAATAATGTACAGTATTTGAAAATTAATGTGTTTTTTGAACATTAAAGCATGCCAACATATTCTGTTACACCAGATACACAAAATAATGATCTTTAAAATAGCATCATATGACCCATTTATGCAAAACTATGTCATATCTATTTGAAAAAATAAAATTTATTTGGTTTTCTCAAAGCACAGACCCTGTAAGAATGTGCATCAAATATTCTTTAAAATATCTGATCATTTAACAAATCAAGATTAGTCCAGGTTGTAAAATGTCAAAGAACTGCAATAATATTCGTTCATGATACAAAACCTAGAGTCATCTATGGGACTGACCTCCACTGCTGGATGAGTTGAGAGGAATGCTTTCTGAATGCCCTGCATCACCACCAGCATTAGCATTATTTTGTTTCTTCTGTAGGGAGAAGAGAATGTTGAGATATACATCACAATCAATAAACCCTGCACATAAACCTTTGTTATATCAAAATAACATTTAAACCAAAAAACAGAATACATGCATACACTGTACGTCAATTAAACATTGATGATCTACTATGACTTTAAATTATGTCCTTTCTGAGCAAAATATCTGAAGGAAACTTAAGTCTTTGACAAATAATTATATAAATTCCCCAGAAACAAAATTGCATTGTAAAATACATAGCCTTAACTGACTACTGCTGTCAATAAATGTTACAATATAAATACAGAACAGAAGTGTTGCCTAATTTATTTATTTTGCCTAATAATACTTGCCTTTTTGTATTTGCAGTAGATAAACAGTAGAAGTAATACAATGACAGAAACTATCGCTGCAAAGACCCCTGCAAGTATGTTTAGTTGTGTTAAGCTGATTGTCCGGGGTGTCTCTTTGATAGGAATGTTTTCAGCGGTCTCCAGTGGCCCTACAGGAAAGAGCAGATATGGAAAATGAATGGATGCAGGTTTGGGGTTAATGGAACTAAGTTGCTCTGTATAGAACAAAAACTATAAACAGCTGGAGATATAAAGTTCTTCGAGACAAACTATGAATCTCAAAATGTAGGCATTTACATGTACCTTGACACACATAAAACATAAAAGCATTTAAATATCATCTTACCAGTGGTGTAGTCTAGTTTTTTGTAGTGAGTATACTGTGATTTTCTTCCTTCCCAGTCTCATACTCACCTGTACCAGAGCAGCCTCTCATAAGCACCACCACACTCACTAAACAGGGCTCTACACTTACTTTTATTTTTAGGAGCACTTGTGCTGCTAATAAAAAAAAAAAATAGGGGGACAGTAAAAAGAATCAGGAGCACCTCCTCAATAACAAAAATGAGCCTTCCCACTACGAAGTAATATTGGACTCCTTAAAGTGATTTACAGGAGCATTTTTTTACCATTTTACCTTTTATGTCAAATTCAAAAGTGTATTTTATAAGCTTATTTTTTCCTTCAATATTTCTAATTAAAACAATGCAATAAGAAGAATAGGTTACCGATCAAATAAAATCATTATTAGCAAACTTAATTTGCACTACAGAAGTGGCACAGAAGAACACAAAAGTGGCTTGTAGCTATTTACAGAGATTTAATGAGGCTCAGAGGTGGCATGAGTGCAATTAACTTTTAATGTTTTAAATATAACATTTTGAATAGAGAAATATTCAATGATTTAAATAACTGAAATTATACTTTAAAAATTAAACTAAGACTGCCGTTAGGTGGCGGCAAGTTACCGATTTGATCACTGAATCATAAATTAAATTGATTCGTTCGAATGGCTGATTCCGCAAGTCCCTGGAACAATCCAATGTGTAATAAGTCCAACCTATCTGGGCAACAGATTTGAAATCAATTCAATTTTAAGCTACATTATTAACAAATTAATCTCTAAATTTAAGCACCTTAGCTAACATTTTTCTACAGAAATATTTTTTTTTTTAGGGCAAGGAAATATTTGGTATCTGCTACCTTCTTGCCACTTTTGGACTATGGACATCTCTTCAATAGGAGGACATTATCTAAAAACAATTGCTACTGTATTTCATAGTGCTTTATGTTTTATTACTGGTTGTAATTTTCAAACACATCACTGCACTTTATATGAGAAGGACGCGTTACCATCGTTGCATACCCGAAGAAGTATTAATTGTTGCATTTATAAGTCTATTTGTTGTCTAACTCTATCTTCTTTGTCTCTTAGCTTTTCTAAGTATGCTACAAAATGTTCCTCGGGTTCAAACAGAATCAGGAAAAAAGGGTTTTGGATATAATGCTACGTTGACTTGGAATAAATTACAAAGCATTTTAAAGTTGACCATGCTTCTGACATTAAATGAGTTTAATCTATTTTTAACAAACTGTATGTTTTATCCTTTGGTAATTTATTGTTCTGATCTTTGATTTTTGTTTTGTGTAATTATGTAAACTTTGAATATTCTGTGTTTTTTGTTGCTGCTTTCTTTGCCAGGTCACTCTTGTCAAATAGATTTTAATCTCAATGAGTTTTTAGCCTGATTAAATAAAGAAATGATGATGATTTTGTTATTAAATGAATATAATTCTTTCTTAATTATTAAAAAATATATTAAAATGCTAAATAATTTGTAATTTGGTAATCTAAAACATGTCAGATTGGTGTAACATATAGTCCTGCGATTGAGTAATAAAGTAATTAAAAAAAGGTGTTTTGGCATTATGTTAAAACAAACTATGTAATATTATTTCTTTAAAGAAAATTTATTTGGTTATCTCAAAACACAGACTCAGTAAGACAGAGTATCAAAGTTTCTTTAAAGGGGAAATCAGATGCAAAATTCACTTTTATATGATGTTGTAAGTGTGTGTACACAACCAGCCTATAATGATAAAAATCCACCCAGTGCTTTTTTTTTTTATCCCCACAAATCATAAGCACTTTCTCAGATTAAGCCGTTGTCAGATTCTTGCAGGCCCCTCCCACAACTGTTGAGCAACACTGGCATTTTACCTCGGCTCCGCCCTGAGTGAGCTGTCATCAGTAGAAGTGTTTTTTTTATAAATCTTTGGAAATGGCCTCTTCCTCAAAGAGAGGGGCAGGGTGAGCAGAACTCATTAGCATTTAAAGAGCCATGCACCGAAACGGCTCGCTATGAACACAGCTATTTTTGACAAGGTAAAAAGGGTGTTGTTTTACACGAACACTGAGGAATTTTATCCCAAATATATTGCAGAACCTTTCACGAAGACCCTAAAGAATCATATCAACTTGTGGAAAATTGGCATCCGATGTTCCTTTAAAATATCTGGTAATCAAGATTAGTCCAGGTTGTAAAATGTCAAATCCCTAAGAAACGTAATAATATTTGTTCTGATACAAAACCCAGAGTCGTCTACTGGACTGACCTCCACTGCTGTTGAGCTGAGAGGAATGTTCTCTGGATCTCTTGCACCATCACCAGCATTATTTGCTTCCTCTGTAGAGAGATGAGAATGCTGCTGAGATTTAAAAATCACAATCAACAACCATTTCACATACGTTTTTATTACCGAAATATCATAAAAACCAAAAAACAGAATGGGCTTCTTTAGCCAATCAACGTAAATAATTAACATATGTACATAATAAGTGAAACATTAATGATCTACTTTGATTTTAAATGAAGTCCTTTCTGAGCAAAATATCTCAAGGAAACTTTCACAAGTAAATGTTAGGCAACAGAAATTGTTTTAAGCTAAATAAATAATTGTACCGAACAATGACGTGACACGATCGCGCACTAAATGCAGCAAACATGACGGCAAGCACTTAAAACTGTCCTAGAAACATGCAAACATCATTACAAGCACCGACAGCAAGAGACTGTTTAGTGCTGCATCGTAAGGCAGTGCAATTAATCGAATTTGATTAACATGCGCATCTCAACAGTAAAGCCGGTTTCTTGATTAGCAGTAAATCTCCATCACGTTTTCAAATAGAGCGGCACACAGTGCTCAGTAACCGTAACTGTTCAGCAAAAACAGGCGTGGATCATCCAGGTAACCACACACCGTATTAAGAACTTTTGAATGGGTTATTTTAATAATTTCAGCTATTTTTTGTCTTGTGGACTACATGTAATGTAAGCATCTTTTATGTAAAATATCTTACTCAAGACAGTATTATATAAAAAATAACATGCATTTTGTATGATCTCTTATTTTGTTAAAATTACTCACATTTTTACAGATTCTGCAAACTTTCAAGTAGCACTATATATAATATAAAATATACATATATATTACTAACTTCTCTTCAGTTAAATTGTGCTTTGTTGGTATAATGTCTGCTAGAATGGTAAAAAAATGTCATTGTTAAGTAAATATTTTTACATTGGTGTTTTCTTTGAAAAGCACAAGAAAAAAACAGTAAAAAGCTAAATTTGGGTATTTCATTTATGCAATGATTAAAACAATTGGCAAAATACATGGGGAAAAAATGCAAAAACCCTTGTTCTGTATTCAACCCTTCAACCCAGGGTTTCATTTTGTTCGGCTTCGGCCAAGACTTTTTATTCTGATGCATCCCTAACAAATATTTGTACAAATTCCCCCAAAATAAAACAGCTTTGTAAAATTGAAAGCCTTAACTGAAAACTGTTGTTAATAAGTGTTACAATATTAATACAAAAACAGAAGTGTTGCCTAATTTTCCTGTGATAATACTTGCCTTTTTGCAGTTGATGACAGCAATGATGGCCAAAATCCCAACTGCAGTCAATGCGACGCCCACTATGATTATGATCAAATGCTCTAGGCTGATTGTTTCTTTGCCTTTGATAGGAATGTCTTCAGGATTGTCCAGTGATCCTACAGGCAATAAAGCAGATATGACAAATGAATGAATATATGGAGATTCTGGGCTAACGGTACTGGACAGTTGCTCTGTATAGAACAAAAACTACAAAATCTGCTAGAGATCCTAAGTTCTTCAATACAATCCTTGAATCTCATAATGTATCAGGATCTTGTGATGGGCTTGTAGTTCACTCTCTGTGAGTGACTGGCTCTGGATCAGAGGGTTTAATGCGTTTGATCATTTATTCATTTCATTTCTATTCTATTCTGTTCTGTTATAATGCTGTCTTAAAGATATGAGTTTGCTCATGTTTATATTTTGAAGTTTGGTGAACTCTGACACAGTTCAAAGATTCGTCAATAATCATTTAATTTGATATATTCAGTGAATTCTTCAACAATTGGGTTAACTGTAAAATCTTTTAAAAACCTGGAGAAAACAAATCAAAGTATTTTTTACTGTTACTTGTTAAAATATGTCACATTCTACCATCAGTAGACTACTGACCAAATTGGGTTCCAGCATCGTATCAGTACTTTTTTGCCTTTACAACTCTGTAGACTGTATAGAAACATACTAACCGTGGACCGTGACGTTGAACAGTTTATTCTTCACATTAGCGACGTCGATATATGACACAACATAACATCCTTCATCAGCGGCTCTGGCATCCACGAAGGTAACGTTGAAACTCTCCGTGTCAAGGCTGATTGAGTATCTGTGGGATCTCTTGGCGGAGCAGCCCCGCTTCTCCTCGACGGGGGAACAGTAGCGGATAATAATGGGATCTCCTGTACTGTCCTTTTTTAATGTCACTAGCGTTACATTCCCCGGTTTGTCGACGCGTAGGGTGACGTTTTCTCCGCTTTTTACCTCCACTCTCTCAATGTCACTCACAGCACCTGATAAAAAAAAGTTATTTGTACTTTAAGAAACTGACTGACACATGATCACATTTTAGGAACGACCAACAGAGATCACTGATAACTTTCTTTTACTTACCGGCGATGGCAAGACAGGTTATGATAAGCAGGACTGAGCGACGCATTATAATGAGTTAGGTTTGTCCCTTGATTTAATAATAATAATACAATCTTCAGCGGCTATACGTGATCTACCCGGCACTTGAGTGGTAAAAGCATGTGTCAAAAATAGACACACGACAGGTATTTATGCAGTGGGCGTGTCCTGCAAGACGCTGAAAGTGGAGCGACACGCCTTATAATCTGTAAACCACGCCCACGATACCCAACAATGTTTAAAAGCTACTATATGAAGGTATTCAGTAAATAAGCTATAAAACCCAGAACTATGTTTTTATAAGTTGTCGACCCCGAAAACGAACGTTTAAGGCAAGTCACCTTTATTCATATAGCGCTTTTATCTGTAATATACTTGAATGACAGGAGGAGACTGTTGTAATCTGGAAACTTGACTTAATTCGATGCAACGCAGAACAGGACATACATCTTCAGTTAGCACTTTAAACCACTGCACTCCACTTCCCCGAGGGACTAGTAACGCCCCTCCCAGTCTTTTGTCCTCTTAAAGGGACCTCACTATTCCAATATCTTTAGCCAATACACTATGTCAAAGCACTTAACAGCATCAAATTGGTGGATAGAGTGTCAGTACTATATAATAATAAGATTAAACACTCAATTTTCAGTTAAAGGCATTTCATTATTGAATTCAGAGATGTCATTGTCTAGTTTATTTTAGTTTAAATAGTATCTGTGCAATCAAATTGACAATAATCGCTAGAAATGAAGTTTAAGGACACAAATAGTTGTAGATGTCAGGGCATTTCACATTGGGCACCGTGTCAGTTCCCCTATAGTCCATGGATATGTATATCTGAGAACCCCTTTTCCTTGTGAACGTCGACGCGACCGCCATCTTGGAGCGGTCTATGACGTCACTCACAATAATAGCAAATAATTTGATAACAGTCAATGAGTTTCAAAATGCAACAACGTTGTGCAGTCTATCGGCCCCAATATTCGGCTGTGTACTATAAGCCATTTAAGTCTTTTAATGAATATTCTGTATTCAGTATGTTCTGTTGATGTATTTATCAAGGCAACAACACACAACTTAACATGTGCACCCAGAGTTAAAGCTCTGCTATTACCAAACACATTCCTCTCTGCCAAACAGACCTGACACCTCAGTTTCTTCTAGTGTGGGTTAACAGTACACTGATTTCCCCCTCACTCGCATGAATGGACAACTTGACTATTGACTCTTCATTTCAATAAAGAATCTGTAAACAAAATATTACCAAGAGATTGAGTTTATTCTTTATGCTTCAAAAGGGAATATCAATCCATGTTGTGCTAAACAGCTCACCGGTACCTGAGCCATTAAACGAAACTGGGCCCAGAACGTAAAGAAAATAGTAGGATGTCTTCAAAATCTGGCTTTTCAGCTCAATCAGGTCACTGATTCTGAATATGTGAACAATGACTTACAAGAAACCTAGACGAAGCTTAACTTGAGTATTCTCTGATGGTTTGTTTTGGTGATGATCAACAGCATAAACATAAATATGTTCCACTCATCTGTGAATTAAACATAAGAAATGTTTTGGACAGAGTTTGGCCATTTTATATTTCCCAGATGCTTCACACAATCTCATTTACATGTCTCTCTGATAATACAGCAATTTATTCAAATCAAATCCCAGTTATTCACTCATATCAAAAAACATTTTGTTGTTGAATGTGTTCGGTCATAGTTAACGAGAGACACTACACATACAGTGACCATAGAAAAGAATGCGATCACACTGAATTATTCTCACAAATATCAGCATATCTGTTGTATTTACCACTTGAAGAAAAACAGGTCAGGTTTGTAATCAAAATATATCACAGTCTGATGATGGGCATGAATTTAATTAATTTCTCTTGATATCATGAACTCATGAACAGTGAGGTGTTTAAAACAGAATCCTCATGTTTAGTTTCTTCTAAAACCAAAATGAAGAAAAATTAAACTAAAAACCTACAGGTATAAGAAAAAGCAAAGGGAGCTGCTTTCCACAGCAAAGTCACATCTCCACACTTTGAGTCCGGTTTCCTGACGGATCGACTGGCGCGGGTTTGATCTCCGCGAGGTTTAGCTGACATGAGGACTAATGAAAATTCCAGAAATTCTCCCATGTGAGAAAGAAAATCAGGTTTGGAAAGACACGAGGAGTAGATGATGGTAAACTTCTCGCTCAACACATTTAGAAGTCTTGTACCTCCAGCTTCTTCTCCCTCTCGTTGAGCGCATCTCTCTGGCTCTGGATGTATTCTGTCAGCATTCGGGACAGCTGTCTCCGGTCCTCTAACTCAGCGGCCAGGCGTCCGTTATACTCGGCCAGCAGCAGACAGGCCTCGTCCACCGTCTTTGACAGCTTATCTGCCGCCTGTTTATCTGCAGAGAATACGGAGAGTTTCGTCAGAAAACCACTTCCTGTTAGACAGGGTTATGCTTCACTGTGAGACTCACCGGTGATCTCCTCCAGAAGAGAAACGTCCTGCACTTCCTGTGGAAGTGATGCGTTCTTCTGTCTCACAGCACTTTCACCAGTTTAAAGTGAACACAGAACCAACAAAACCTAAATGTCCTAAGAGGGAGAGCAGATGTCATTACTGTGGCAAACCTGCTTACTACCTGGAAGCAGCCGCTGCTCTCTCACAGAACTCGTGGGGCAGCTTACTGAGGTGCTGACTGTTGCGGCTATGAGTGCTTATTTTTGTATTGTATTGTATTCTATTGTATTAGTAGTTTTATCCACACTTCACTGGTACATAGGTGACAGAGTACATAAGACTAGGTTGAGAAAAACACTTAACATTCACCAGAAGTTTAATAGTATGTAAACCACTATACCATCAACAAACGTCTAAAACAAAGAGAGAAAGATTATACTGCCAAGTGAACTTCTACATTCTTCTAGATTTATGGACTATGTTAGTTTAAAATATATATCAGTCACTAAGATTTAAAAAAGCTGTTAAATAAGTTCATTGTTGAAAGGTGTTTTGCTGCTATATAAGTGGCAGCGTCTGATCTTGTGGTCAGTGTCACTTCCTGATGAAACACATAGAAACTGAAAATCTTTGAGCTCTGAGGATGAGCTTCGGTGACAAGAAAAGTGAAATCAACACGCTTATGATAATAACTGATCAAAATGTCCTTCAGCATGTGTGTTTTCACTGTGCTTTTCATCAGTATGGAGTGTAAGTATATTTTCTTTTTGCTAGCAGTCTATTGTTTTCGTGGTTAAGTGACTTACTGGAACATTTCCAACAGTTTGTAGTCAGTTCATGCTGCATACAAGTCTTTCACAAGTTCTCTAACATGATAGTGTTTCTGAAATCTCTCTGAGGTCTAGAAACCGTAAGATACTGCTATTGAAAAGACATGTTCTGAAACCTCAACGTAGGTTAGTCTAGAGATACTCGAGAATACTTAGATGAAAAAATGTATAATGTACATATCTTTATGCTTTTAGATACTTTGTCACTAGTTTGTGAAAAACAGCAGCATAATGTAAATGTATCATTATAATAGATGCATGAACTATTTGGAAAAGGGACTGTTTCCTGACACAGGTTTTTTTTATGTTTCCGTTGTAATATTTTCATCTAAAATATGTAGTCATTGAATGCGTTTTGTGCCAAAGCAATGATAAATGACGCACAGTTTAGCCCACATTCATGCTGTTGTGTTCACTGTGTAAGTTTGAAAAAAGTGAACTAATTATACAAAGAATAACCCAGTGATTGTGAAAAAAAGGTGACCTGTATAAATGTTTCTACAGATTGTACAAAAATATTCAATTATGCAACAATGTAAAAAAAATTGTCAGTAAAAATCATATTACAAATGTCATAGATTAAACTGTATCTATGAATACAGAAAACAAATAACATACTGTAGAAACAGTACAAGTAATATGGTAGTGTGCTATTCTGCACATGGGTAGTTTCTAGCACTAAATGTAACTCATATCTAACATGTTTTATTATTGTTTCAGATCTTGTGAATGGCGAGTGGGATGAGTTAAAGACTGTGATGGAGGGAGATGTTCTCACTCTACAAACACGAGACACTGAGAGTCTCAGTGAAGTAACATGGCTGTATAAAAGAGATGATCAAACTGTTCGTATCGCACAGATGTATCAGGGTTTTGAACCCTTCTATGATGAGAGAATAACCGGCAGAGTGAAAATGAACCCAAAGACTGGAGCTCTGACCATCAGGAACATCAGCACCAGCGACTCTGGACTTTATCAAGTTTCTCTCCACAGTGAATCTGACTCAGAGAAAAGGTTCAGAGTGGATGTTTACAGTAAGTTTTAGCGGCAGCTGGTTCATAAAAATAGCACAAATAATCAAAATGGAAAAGTTCATGAGTAAACATCTGTTTGATCAACACGGTTCTTCACAGACATGCCTTAGATTAGAAGAACCATTTTGTTTCCACAAAGAACCAATCAGTCAAAGGTGCTTTAAAGGGATAGTTCACCCAAAAATGAAACTTCGGTCATTAATTACTCTCCCTCGTGTCATTCCAAACCCATAAGACCTTCTTTCATCTGCACTTCCGGAAGTATTATCACATTTATTTATTTGTTTGTTTGAATCTCTCAATAGTCTACAACAGTAACCAGGTGGTGAAGACAAGAAAAAGATACAATGTCACCTGCTGCGCCACCTGAAAAAGACAAGACCCACAAATCTGTGGCCACAGAACAGCAGAATACGAACGCAATGCACAAAGTCTCTCGTTAAGAGTTTTCCTCACGTAGAAAACCATATGGCTTTACGCATTAAGACAGTGATATTAAAAGACCTAATTCAAAGTACAGTTTATTAATAAAATGTACTTTATAAGGCAAGCAGACGTTCAGAATATGAATGAAACGTGGAAAGTTGCACTTAAGCGTTTTGCTCCAATACTGCAAAATACTTAAAGTGACGTCGCAGATGGCAAGTGCAAGTGACGATGTAGTTTTGGTGTGGGTTGTGCCCCGTCGGTAAAAATAGTGTTCCAGACCCTTTGAATCATCTCCAGCAGTCACTGGCGTTCATACATTGTTGATTTTCCATCTATATTTCCCTGAAAATTCCCATTTAAAGATGATGCCAATGTGTCTTTTTAAAGGGCCTGTGTCTGCACCCGTCATCAGCTCTACGGTTGGTGTAAACCAGACTCAAGGTGAGACCCTTTTTTGTTTGTTCATTTAGCAGACTACAACCAGCAGCTCATGGATATAAGAAGACTCAAAACAAAAAACTAAAAGTTGTCATCTGGATTTAAATAAGCAAATGCTTACGATTTTAGGATTTGTTAGGTTAAAATAATTGTTGCAAAACATAACCAATCAAACATATAACATGCCAGAAACATATTAATCACTACGATAATGATCAAATTTTGTACTCTTCAGAATTTCAGTA
This sequence comes from Schizopygopsis pylzovi, assembly GCA_027422435.1. Classification (NCBI taxonomy): domain Eukaryota; kingdom Metazoa; phylum Chordata; class Actinopteri; order Cypriniformes; family Cyprinidae; genus Schizopygopsis; species Schizopygopsis pylzovi. The sequence continues at coordinate 60,615,091 of CM049816.1, forward strand.
TTAAATCCATATGGCAACTTTTTTATTGTTGAGGCTGTTCATATTACACTCACGCACCTAATTTATACACCACTTAATCTGCATGGGCCCACCAAACAATGGGGAATAGAAGAGGAGTCTGGATTTGTGCTGCACCATTCAGATAGTTGGGTCAAAACTATGATATCATCTGCTTCACAATGTTGTGAGGCTGCAAAATAGGGAACAGACAACAAAACTCTTTCTACACTTTTATTTGCTGAGGAATGAGTAAAGACCAATACAACAAACAAAATCCCTTTAAAAATAAAATAAGATACACTTATTTATTTCATTATAATGATCCAGAGATCTACAGCTGGTGGCGCAGTCGTGCTTTGGGGCAGTCGTGGTCTAATGGATAGAGCGTCGGCCTTGTAAGGTTGTGGGTTCGAATCTCGGCTCTGGCTCCGGCTGGAATAGTCCACGACTGAGGTGAGACCCTTGAGCAAGGCACCGAACCCCCAAACTGCCCCCCGGGCGCCGCAGCATCGGCTGCCCACTGCTCCAAGTGTGTGTGTGTGTGTGTGTGTGTACACTGCTCCAGGTGTGTGTGTGTGTGTGTGTGTGTGTGTACACTGCTCCAGGTGTGTGTGTGTGTGTGTGTGTGTGTACACTGCTCCAGGTGTGTGTGTGTGTGTGTGTGTGTGTGTGTGTGTGTGTACACTGCTCCAGGTGTGTGTGTGTGTGTGTGTGTGTGTACACTGCTCCAGGTGTGTGTGTGTGTGTGTGTGTGTGTGTGTGTACACTGCTCCAGGTGTGTGTACTTGGATGGGTTAAAAGCAGAGAACACATTTCACTGATGTTATACTCTGTATAATTGTGTATGTGACAAATAAAGCTCATCTAAGCTTAATAATTAAATTAATTAGCTGCACGGCTGCAAACCCAGTGAACAATAATTGCGCCCATCTTCACATGAATGAGATCTGCCCACGACACGAAGGTACGAGAACTCAAACTACATTTAAAACAGAACTCTCTTCTTGCCGCAATGACTTCTGTGCTGTGTCCTCATAGACAGAGACTCAATCACATGTTTATGAACAGCTCTGTTCTCTTTCAGGTTGTGTGGGTCACTGTGGCGTCACCGAGGCTCTGGTTCGTCTGGTTCTGTCTGGTCTGGTGGGAATCACCACCGTTATATTTCTGATCGATCATCTGAGGTTCTGCTCATCTCAGAGAAGAACTGCTGCTTCTGCATGTTGACATCCATGAGATGTCTCTATGGCCTTCAAGCGGCAGCCTCAGCCCTTGTGGTTGTTTTGTGAGTCCACACAACGTTGTGTATGGTTCAGGTCCTTCGTTCCTTCCTCCCGCTGATTGTTATTGTCCACGTAACACTCGGTCTCGTCCACCATCTCTTGGGATTCATCTGCGGCTTTACTTGCTGGTTGTAGGGGAAAAAATAGTTTTTTTCAGGGCTATTAAGTTCCAAGATATGGATATAACACAATATATTTACTTATATAGCCACTTTTTGTAATAGCTTTGATTTAGTCATGTATGACAGAAATTATTATGTAAAATATTTCTCAGCAAATATTGATGTGGTTTAATTTATTAATTTGAACAATGTGTATTTTGTTATTAAATTAATTATTTTTTTATAATTCAAAAATACTTTAAAATGCAATGCATACAGGCAATGGCTTAAATTAACTTTATATTATTTTATTCACTTCAAGCGCCTACAAACATTTTCAAAATTATTTGTAATTTAGTAATTAAAATCAGTAATTGGATTTGTGTATCCGTCCTGAAATTGAGTAATAAAAAAAATCTAGCTGACAAAGTAAAATTGTGTGTGTGTGTGTGTGTGTGTGTGTGTGTGAGGGAAACGGTCACACAACCGTGGCTTGTGTGCAAACACATATGAGCTTCATCACTCTGTCTGTCACGTGACTCTGTTCCCTCTCGGGCTTGAACTGATGGTAAAACTATCAGATATTATTAACTGTCTTTACTATAATTATAATTTTGAAAGCTAAAGCTTGGATTATGGAAAGGGGCGTTATGTTTCCAACGTGGCTTGTGGTTCGGCCAATCATAATGCTCTGGGTCAGCTGGCCAATCAGAGCAGACTGTGCTTGTCGGAAGGAGGGGCTTTGTAGAAAACGAAGCGCTCGAGAGCGGCGGGGCATAGAGGAACTACAATAATGTACAGTATTTGAAAAATAATGTGTTTTTTGAACATTAAAGCATGCCAACATATTCTGTTATACCAAGTACACAAAATAATGATCTTTAAAATAGCATCATATGACCCCTTTATGCAAAACTATGTCATATCTATTTAAAAAAAATATTTCAAAGAAAATATATTTGGTTTTCTCAAAGCACAGACCCTGTAAGAATGTACATCAAATATTCTTTAAAATATCTGATCATTTAACAAATCAAGATTAGTCCAGGTTGTAAAATGTCAAAGAACTGCAATAATATCCGTTCATGATACAAAACCTAGAGTCATCTACGGGACTGACCTGGGTTGAGAGGAATGCTTTCTGAATGCCCTGCATCACCACCAGCATTAGCATTATTTTGTTTCTTCTGTAGGGAGAAGAGAATGTTGAGATTTACATCACAATCAATAAACCCTGCACATAAACCTTTGTTATATCAAAATAACATTTAAACCAAAAAACAGAATACATACATACACTGTACGTCAATTAAACATTGATGATCTACTATGACTTTAAATGATGTCCTTTCTGAGCAAAATATCTGAAGGAAACTTAAGTCTTTGACAAATAATTATATAAATTCCCCAGAAACAAAATTGCATTGTAAAATACATAGCCTTAACTGACTACTGCTGTCAATAAATGTTACAATATAAATACAGAACAGAAGTGTTGCCTAATTTATTTATTTTGCCTAATAATACTTGCCTTTTTGTATATGCAGTAGATAAACAGTAGAAGTAATACAATGACAGAAACTATCGCTGCAAAGACCCCCTGCAGACCCCTGATTGTCCGGGGTGTCTCTTTGATAGGAATGTTTTCAGCGGTCTCCGGTGACCCTACAGGAAAGAGCAGATATGGAAAATGAATGGATGCAGGTTTTGGGCTAATGGAACGAAGTTGCTCTGTATAGAACAAAAAACGACAAAAACAGCTGGAGATATAAAGTTCTTCGAGACAAACTTTGAATCTCAAAATGTAGGCATTTACATGTACCTTGACACACATAAAACATAAAAGCATTTAAATATCATCTTACTAAGACATTATTGGAGATATAGTGTGACGACTGATATTTATATGTAAGCATCTGCTATACTACTTTAAACATCTCCGGTGTGGTCAGTGTTGGGTGCCAAGGAGTTATGAGCATAAACATGAGAGCAACTTTGGACAATTTGTGGCATTTAAAGGGTGAGATAGAGACTCACTTAGATAGACTTAAGAGTGGACCAATAATAACAGAAACAACTACAAGATGTTGTTTAGAGTCCACCGAATCAAATCTAGGTCTTTAACCTTTCAGGTCTGAGAGCGGCTAAACAATCAGGGTATCTTCTGTCCATTCATTTTTTTTATTTAATATTAAAAACAGAAAAATAAGAAAACTGTTCCTTTTTTTCGTTTTTCAATTAATAAAAAAAAACATTAAACCAGTTCTTCCGCAGTTCGGAAATGGAGAAATACAAGTTATTATTTTCTCATAGTCTAAATATAAATGTATTCGCATCTGCACCCACAGTTACCCCCTGAACTGATGAAGTTGAAATGACATAGATATGTAAAGACAATACATAATTTCATATCAGTTTAGTATATGGTCACATCAATTATTCTACATTAATATTCTTCAATGTTACATTTTAGGGGAAATGTTAAATAGCCACTTTAAAATAGCAGTTACAAGAATCGAACCCCTGAAATAACACTTTGAACAATAAAAGCCAGAGGTTATCTTTTTGTTGTTGTAGGTTTTTTTGCGATATGATCATTATTAGTTTCATAAGTAATCAATTCACTAGCCAATTATAGTAGTTTTTAAGTGTTGCTATTAGAGGCAGTTAATTTTACCTTTTTACCTGCCAACAAAAACTTCAATTCTGTTCAAAACTATTTATTCTGTTCTTAATATTAAATGAAAAACAAATGGACGGAAGGTACCCTGATTCTAAAATCTTCTGAATGTCAATATCTTAGTTCAATTTCTTGTTTTAACCCTAAAAACTAGAAAATGCAATGTCAATTTAAATGTAACAAAAGCAAACCTCTACTGCAACTTGCCATTCTTATTTCACATCATTTCATAGGGGCTAATTAGTATCCTGCCCAGCAAACTTGAAATCATGTAACTCACTTGATTTCTGCACTGATTTCAAAGTATAACAGCTTTTTGAATGTGAAACTATAGAGCAGGACTTTACTTTATGCATCAATATAATGCATATGTAAAAATTGAATCCAAATATTTCTCTAGCCTAGACTAATTGAAGTCATAAAGTGAGTATGTATTTATGATACTAAGCGGAGCAGTCAGTGCCTGAGCCTCCCCAGCTCTAAAGCACACCACATGGAAATTTGTGGTGAGAAATTAAACTGCAGCGTGCAGTAATTGAGAGCGACTAGGGCAGATTTAGGCTGCCCCCGCTTATTTTCACATTAACTTGCGTGAACCTCGCTCCAGACCAAGACGATATCAGTCAGCCTCAGAGGTACATTAGTCTGCATCAGGTCAGAAACTAGATGGCATCAGATTTTTCAGGCAAGTGGATTTTGAACGCAGCTTCCAAAAGACAAAAAACAGTCGAATAATATTGTTTATATTTAATACGATCACACCAGTGTGATTGAAACCTTCAGTGCGTCAAATCACCAGCTGCTAAATTCCAATCTGTGTTCTCTGGCTGGCGCTGAACCAGACAGACAGTTTTTTTTACAACTCTGCACAATGCACATTATAACAAATCACACGTGATCCTGCTTATGAATGCATTGACCAATCAGAGGCGTTCATATAAATCATCGCTGAAATTGTTTTTTTCACTTGCTTGCTGACTGAATTTAAGCCAGGAATGAATGGAATTCCCACCCCTATCCGAAATGCTGAATCCCTAACAATTTCCAAGAGACGGCTGAAAACTCATTTCGTTTGTCATTTGACTTCTTCACGTATCCGCTATGATCCCAGTTTGAAATGAGTGTATATGTTCCATTCAAATGGAATTCAAGGGTGCGAGACGTGAATTGAAATGGTATATATTTACAGAAGTATATTATGTCACATTTCTCTAGTAAGAGAAGATGCTGCGGAGCGCAAATCCGTGAATGAATGTTCTGAAGTGAAGTAGCTCAACTTCAACGGACTTCCCCTGCTCGGGGAGTACACTGTGTAGGGAGCATGTCAATCGGAACAAAGTTAATGCACGTAGCTCTCTTCGGATGAGCTGGTTATCTGAATCAGGTGTGTTAACTAAGCGAGACATGAACCGTTACCTCAATCTCTCCCTGCTACTTTGTACTAATCTGAACAAATGCCTGAAACTTTATATTGCAAGCACTTCCTGCGTTTATTTGCCTCTTTATGATGAATCGTTTATTGTATTCTTCAATTGATAGCTTTGATAAGCGTCTGCTAAATGAAAACATGTAAATATTGTATATTTTCATTTAGAATGTTATAGGATTAGTTTAGTAGAATACTAACCTGTCAATGTAACGGTAAAATTCTGAGGAATCACTTTGTTTTCGTTATCGATAACTTCAACATCGTAAACTCCTTCGTCGCTGGTGCTGGCATGAAGACAAGTCACGGAGACGTTCTCTTTACCAATGTGGAGTGAACATCTCTCCGAGTCCGAGTTGATTGGTTTGCATCCATGATTTTGCTCTTTGGGGGAACAGTAGCGAAAGACCTCTTGGGTTCCGTTTCTTCGTACCGTAAATCGCCTCACCGTCTTCGGCTCAGATGTTCTGACGGAGAGGGAAAATTGTTCTCCCCTTTTCACTTCCACGACACTCATAGCACCTGGTAAAATTGAAATATTCCTTTTGTAAACAGCTGGGTAACGTTTATCCACGCTTGCTTTAAAGACCCATTATGTATGACATACAGACATCACTTTGCGAACACTCTTAAGTTAAAATGCTTTATCTTACCGGCGGCGATGACAATACAGGTTATGAAAGTGAAGAAGCGGTACATCTTGACAAGCGGCGTTCTGTTCGGTTTGTCACTTGATCTTGCGACACAAGTTTCTAATACCAGCAATAAGTGATGTAGTGGTCAACTGTCTGAGGCACGTTAACCACAAACACAAGTCTCCGGCTTTCCGACTTTAAGCGGCGCTGAGCCGTATCTGCAGACTGCGTAGAGGACTGCCGTCAAGCCAGCCGCACTTTAAGAAACACGGTCAAGCCAACCGCACTTTTTTAGGTTTGCGCGTCTAATCGTGCACTTACGGTATGGTGCCGAGAGCGGTCGAAATGGATGTAAAGAAGCTGTCATACCGGCGTTTACACTTTTTAGTGTAAACAAGCGGTTGGCTTGATGGGCGTAATAATCTGAAAACCACACCCGCCGTGCGAAAAAAGCTCCCCAACGCTCCCCGTTGATTTGTATAGCTGTTTCCTTGTCATTCATTTCTGTCTTATAACAAAAGACAGAACAATGTTTAAAAGCTACTATATGAAGGTCTTCAACACAAGCTACAAACCCAGAACTATGTTTTTATAAGTTGTCGACCCCAAAAACGAACGTTTAAGTCAAGTCACCTTTCTTTATATAGCGCTTTTAACAATACAGATTGTGTCAAAGCACTTAACAGTATCAAATTTGAGGATAGAGTGTCAGTAATGTATAATAATAAGATTAAACACTCAATTTTCAGTTAAAGGCATTTCATGATTGAATTCAGAGATGTCATTGTCTAGTTTATTTTAAATAGTATCTGTGCAATCAAATTGACGATGATCGCTATAAATTAAGTTTAAGGACACAAATAGTTGTAGATGTCAGGGCATTTCACATTTGGGCACTGTGTCAGTACCCCCATAGATATATATATCCGAGTACCCACTTTCCTTCGACGCGACCGCCATCTTGGAACGGTCTATGACGTTGCTCACAATAATAGCAAAGAACTTGATAACAGTCAATGAGTCTCTCTATTTTTAAAGGAGGTTGCTACTAAGCCTCGCTCTATATCTTATTGGTCTAAATTTGTTAGAATCCCTAAGTGGGAAAGTGTTTGGTTATTACCTCATAAGTTTTTTTTACAAACAAGGTAAAAGAAATTTATTTCAAAATTATTCATTTATTCTATCCTGTTAAACATTTTCTTAGTAAGCTTAAGAAGGATATTGACGTTAACTGCTCTTTTTGCTCTTTACACTTGGAAACTGTACCTCACATCTTCTGGCACTGTAGTTTTGTTAAAAAGTTATGGTATGATGTCTCAGTATTTATCTCAGAAAAGGTAATCTCTAACTTTATATTGCATTTTGAAAATGTCGTTTTTGGATATTTTATTCAAGAAAATGTGAATAACAAAGCGTTTGTCATTAATCTACTTGTTTTATTAGTTAAGTTTCACATTCATCGGTGTAAATTTTCAAACAGGAAACCCTGCTTCACAGTGTTTTATAAAGAATTGGAAAGCTATTTTTGTACCATTCAAAGTAGCACTAATAGAAAAGCTATCAAAACTGTCCGTTTGTGTTCTGTCTTCAAAATATTTGAGTAATGTAAAGGTCATGCTTGTTTTTTAAGTGTATATTTATTTAAGGTATTTAATTAATATTATTTATTTTACTTTTTCTTTTTCTTTCCCTGGTGTTATATTTTGTGTTGTATTGTTATGTATATGTTGTTCAAGGCATATTAAAAAAAAAAAAAAAAAAAAAAAAAAGAAAAGATAAGTCAATGAGTTTCAAAATGCAACAACGTTGTGCAGTCTATCGGCCCCAATATTCGGCTGTGTACTATAAGCAATTTAAGTCTTTTAATGAATATTCTGTATTCAGTGTGTGCTGTTGATGTGCTCTGTTGATGTATTTATCAAGGGAACAACTTAACATGTGCACCCAGAGTTAAAGCTCTGCCCTTACCAAACACATTCCTCTCTGCCAAA